>JAUIMM010000740.1:1097500-1167500 GCA_031769625.1 Taudactylus pleione
GGCTGCTGACAGATAAGGTGGGGGGGCTGCATCGGACTCATATAATGGGCTGCTGACAGATAAGGTGGGGGGGCTGCATCGGACTCATATAATGGGCTGCATCGGACTCATATAATGGGCTGCTGACAGATAAGGTGGGGGGGCTGCATCGGACTCATATAACGGGCTGCTGACAGATAAGGTGGGGGGGCTGCATCGGACTCATATAATGGGCTGCTGACAGATAAGGTGGGGGGGCTGCATCGGACTCATATAATGGGCTGCATCGGACTCATATAATGGGCTGCTGACAGATAAGGTGGGGGGGCTGCATCGGACTCATATAACGGGCTGCTGACAGATAAGGTGGGGGGGCTGCATCGGACTCATATAATGGGCTGCTGACAGATAAGGTGGGGGGGCTGCATCGGACTCATATAATGGGCTGCAGCAATATTTCATCTATTTTGCCTCTAGATTTTAAGCTGCAACAATTTAAAAGGTTGGTTTTGCATTTTAAATATCTGGCACTTTAAATCTAGCGGCTAAATTGAAAAAAAATCTGTGTTTGCATCTTGCAGCCTATTATATTTACCCAGTAAGCTTCATAATGAATAAATAATTAGTATTGGATATTTCCCAGTATAATGCTCTGTTTTTATGTAATTAATGTGTAATTTGGTTAATCAGGTGCACACAGAGAGCAATTCCCAGCATTTATCTGTTTAACAGCCTTGGGAAGCCACCAGCACACATCAGTGCTCATTGTTATACATTAGTCTCCAGACAGTCAGCATTCTGTGATTTATCTCCCATACAGTGTACTATAATAACGTTCCGCTTCACGTCTCACAAGGACTGATACATTCTGTGCATTTGGAATAGTTTTTTTTAAACTTTCAACGATTGGTTTCTTATACAGAATGTATCATCTGCATTGCTGTTAATTGAAAGTTTCTTTGATGTAATAACCAGTAATAACCAGATCTTCCCATTGTTAGAATGTTCTTTTCCATTAATGGCTGGATTACCTTCAGATGGATGCAAACTCCTCAGCTTCTCCACTACCCCCCCACATGTCCAACTGCCCCTCCCTCCAATCTGCCTCTCGCCCAGCGACTGTCAGCTCACCTGCCCACAGATTACCCCTTCATTCTTCTGCCACAAATACTAATCTTGTGCAGCCCCACATCGATGGAAATCCTCCGTCCAATCAGATAATCCAACACTCTCCAGTACTACAGTATAAGGCTCATTAAATCTGTTTAAGAGTCTCTTAATCAAATCTTAGCTGTCCGCCTCCCAGCTCCTCCTACACTGACCCATAATCCCTACATGGACACCCTCACTCCATGTCAGTCCCTACACTTCAGATTGTATGCTCCTCCCTCTTGTGTTCCGGCCCAATTTCCAGCTGGTCCATCAGCGCGTCTGTGCCCCTTACCACCTCTATATTGTTTTGCCTGGTTTGTCTTATGTAAGTTTGTACAACTAAAGAATTTGCACTGAGACTGAGGTGAACGTAACCTCGCGGCTGTGGGAGGAGCTTAGTGTAGGTCATATGTACCCGGTAGCTTCAGAGGTGTAAGTGACTGCATCTAGTGTCTGCTGTTATTGAGCTCTAGCTGCTGGGCTGAAGCCTCTTTGATTTGTGAACTTCACAAAGATAAAGGTCATTGCTGACTTCTGATTGGAGTTCTCTTTATTGTGCTCCAGTGTATAGGGTGTGATATGATATGTCAATATGGTCATTAGACCTCCGGACAGTCCCACTTTTTGAACACTGACCCTCCATTCCACCAGCAGCCTGTAGTGGCCCGTAGTGCAAGCGAGTTTTGGAAGCCCATCAAGCAGTGAATAGATGCCATGTGCTTGTGTGTGACATCTATTCAGGGATGACCAGTAGTTCCTGGGGCACTGTGTATGCCCCCAGCATGATGAAATGGGAGCGTGACTCGTAGGCACAGCATTTCCTGGGAAGTCACATTCCCTTTTATTATTCTGGGTTGCCTCTCTGCTCTCCAATGCATTTCGTACATTAGTGGTACTTTGTCAAGGATATTTTGTTGGTTCAGCGAGGTAGGTTCTTTTATGTATCAAATACTTTGTTTTTACTTATTAAAAAAACAGAAGCCTTTATCATGATGTATTAAAAAAACCTGACAAGCTCATATAGAATAATAGTTCTTAAATATCTCTTTAATTATATTTTGTGCCTCCCATATATGTAAAAAACAAATAGCGTGAAAGATAAAATGTTTGTATTGTTGGATATATAACTACTAATGTGGGTGTCTAGTTTTTAAATATGTGTTCATAGAAAAGCATTTATTCTAGGGGTGAGCGGGTTCGGTTCTACTCGGTTCCGTTCGGATTTAAAAACCGAATCTTATTGGCTATCCAAAACTCATGACAGCTGATAGCCAATAAGATTCGGTTTTTAAATCCGAACGGAACCGAGTAGAACCGAACCCGCTCACCCCTAATTTATTCTATGTCTATATTCAAGCCATGTGTTTTTAAAATGTTTAGGGTATATATTCATCTTTACTTCTTTTCAGCGCTATCACTCCTCTATAATAGAGGGTCACTGTTTTATTCGTATGAGTTTCAATCATTTTGGGGGCAGGATGTACTAAGCATCGCATCTGCAATGTGGTACGTCCCACCTGTCTTCAGGTATATACTGCGGGTGATTACCACGTTATATACATAGAATATCGCAAAGGACAACTGTCCGATAAGAACTGTCCTTTGCGATGGCCCCGGAGAGACGCACTTCCAGGTTTAACACCCAGAAGTACCTCTGGCATCCTTCTGCCCATGCTCAGAAAGATGCAGGCCTGCGGGGGCTGATATGAGGGATCCGATTGGATGACTCTTAGAAGAGGCATTCCGAAGAGAAACCCATAGTCTTCTATTGGGTAATGCCACCTGAAGATGATGTTACCCATCGAGATGAAGCACCGAATCAGGGTTGGAAAATAAACAGGTTTTTTGGTTTAAACTGTTTTTTTGCATTAATGTATAAATGAAAAGAAATGAATCTTGCTATGTATTAGAAACCTTGATCAATCACATTGTAATGCTTTCCGACATTAACAAACCAAAGTTTTTAGGATTTGATATAATTTATTTGACATCTTTAAATAAAACCAATTTTAGACTAAACATAATTAAAACATGTAAAAGCACTTTTCAGAGAAACACTTTTTTTGCTCATCCACCAATAATAAGATGATACTTGTGACACCACAGAGACTAAGGACCCGATTCAGACTCGCTCGCTAGCAAGTGGCCGCTCGTTGCAGGTGATGTTCGCTAATGTGCGCATGCGTGTACGCTAGTGGGCGGCTAAAGACAGACTGGTGGGTGTCTATAAACACAAAGTGATCGCTCGCCAAGACATAGTGGGCGTGCTTATGTCTTGTCATGTGATCGCCTGTCTTGACGTCACTTAGCTGAATTACCATACGCTGGGAGCGAGAGGCCGCATCTAGCGAACGGGTCTGAATCAGGCCTTAAGTCTTTCTTACTAGCACTCATCTCAATAGGACTGAAGGTTTTGAATTGAAATACAAAGGTATACATGGAGATTAGACCATGAGGAGGGTCTCTGTGTATTGCACCATGAGGTGTGTCTCTGTGTATTGCACCATGAGGTGTGTCTCTGTGTATTGCACCATGAGGAGTGTCTCTGTGTATTACACCATGAGGTGTGTCTCTGTGTAATGCACCATGAGTAGTGTCTCTGTGTATTACACCATGAGGTGTGTCTCTGTGTAATGCACCATGAGGAGTGTCTCTGTGTATTGTACCATGAGGAGAGTCTCTGTGTATTGCACCATGAGGAGTGTCTCTGTGTATAGCACCATGAGAAGTGTCTCTGTGTATTGCACCATGAGGTGTCTCTGTGTATTGCACCATGAGGTGTCTCTGTGTATAGCACCATGAGGAGTTTCTCTGTGTATAGCACCATGAGGAGAGTCTCTGTGTATTGCACCATGAGGAGTGTCTCTGTGTATAGCACCATGAGAAGTGCCTCTGTGTATTACACCATGAGGTGTGACTCTGTGTATTGCACCATGAGTAGTGTCTCTGTGTATTACACCATGAGGTGTGTCTCTGTGTAATGCACCATGAGGACTGTCTCTGTGTGTTGCACCATGAGTGTCTCCGTGTGTTGAACCATGAGGAGTGTCTCTGTGTATTACACCATGAGGAGTGTCTCTGTGTATTGCACTATGATGTGTCTCTGTGTATTACACCATGAGGAGTGTCTCTGTGTATTACACCATGAGGGATTGATGCAGTGTGGTGGTGCCGAGTTTCATTGTTCAGGACCTCTTGGATTTTTCTTTGTTTGCATCAAGCCCACCGCAGCCTTGTCTAATGGTGAGAAGCTGTTTTCTGGTTACCCCAATATTTATGTCATCTTGATTTTATGGAATATATATATGTTTTAAATAAATTGTGTTATCTCCTTTATCCTTGATTTGGATATACATATATATTCTTCATCCATCTAAGGCATTAGCGCCATTTCTTTTCACATACACAATTTTCTTTTCTTTACTAGCCTATGAAGTTAGTGTTTCCTTCAATAAGGTGTTTTAGGAGGTTGCTTATATCCAGCTTTGCCCTTTATTTTTTTGTGATTTAGCTTGATGCAAGGCAGATTTAGCACCTCTCTTATCTGGTTCATACTCCCTATATCTTTGTAGTGTGCGTGATTTACTGCATTGGTTCAGCTTACTCACGTAAAGATCACAAGCAAAAAGAATGTGGAATAATACCAGACACGGTGTTGTGCCTATAGTCACAGCATAATAAAAAAAAAGTGGTTTTTTTTAAACCATTTGGTTTAAAACAGACAACCCTGACCGAGGTGCATCAAATTCCGGTTCTTAGTACATATGGGAACACTGCATTTTCAAGGGTTTTACCACATTCTCCCCCTTAGTAAAACCTGCCCTGGCTCTCTATTGTTAACTTCAGCAAAATTATATGACACACTGTGGCTATATAGTCTCTTTTTATGTTATATATACAGTATATATGTTCTGTGATTCTGGTCCTGATTTATGTATCGATGTCCGCATGGACACTCCAGGAGAGAATATTGTCCTTCTGTGTCACATCGGCTGTTCATTTATTTCATATTTCTTCCTTGTTTGATTTGACTGGAATTCTTGAATTGATTTAGTGTTATTTGTTCCATTACATTTCCTGTACAGATAAGACAGAACGGGTGTCCTTTGTGTTTTATTTGCTCTTGTTGTAATAAGCGTTCTACAGGGACGTAGCTTGTTCTCAATTGTGTCAGATTGCTTTTATATATAATTGTTGGCTTTGGCAGTTGAATAGTTTTTAATTGCTAATGTAATGATAATATATGACAATGTTTCCTTAGCATGTCTTCTATTGTTTTCTGATTGCTTTTGTACTGTGTAAAAAAAAAGCTGTCTGGGAATCATCATTTTTCTTGTATTTTTGTTCGTACTGTATTAATTATTTTCTGTCTATTTCTGCTATTTTTCTTTATTTGTTCTTTCAAAATTGACTCTTTATAAGTTTTCCGTAGGAATTGTTCTTTCATTTCAAGGCTTTATTTTTAGTTTGTCTTTTCTGCAGTTTCAAATCCCTCTTCTAAATTGTCCTCCAGGGATGTTTTCTAACCCCTTTTGGTGATGGTTACTATTAGTTGAAAGCATGTTGTTACCATGTACTTACTTTTATGTATTCTTGGTTGTATAGAATTGTCCTAATGAAGATCTCAAGATCTAAAAATATAACAATCTCGTTACTTGTAGTAGTAGTGGTGAATTCCAGGCCTATGTTATTACCATTCATACTGTATATCAAATAAATGAATGTCATCCATTTGTATGTATCATCCCATAAAGGTTATCTTTATACAGGTATATATAGCAACAGATTAAGTTCTTCCAGTAGACATTGTTGTTTCATATTTTTTCATTATCCCACTTGGTGACAAATAGTTTTGCATAAATAGGTGCAAATTATGTTCCCATCGCAGTTCCTTTTAGTTGACAGAATTATTATACCAAAAATAAATGTATTTCAGTAGATGTTCTCCATTATTAAATGTATTTGTTGATTTGGAATATGTCAGGGTTAATAAATATTGTCACATATGATCACATTCATTGTTTTGGTTGCTGTATATAAGGATTTCACATCACATGTACACAATGTATATGTGTTCTTCCACTCAAAGGGCAGAATTTACAAAGCAGCGGTTTCTCTAAGCTTCTGCATCCCAGCATGCTTTACACTGACTCCGAGTGACGTTCTAAATATTCACCTGCAACCTGCCGGGATGCAGAGGCTTAGAGAAGCTGCTGCTTTGTAAATTCTGCCCAAAGTCTTCAATGATGTGAAACATGTACATGGTATCTTTGGGATACATTTTCTGTTTTTTAGTAAGAAACAATGGATATATCTTTAGAGGTTATTGATCTAATTTTTGTCTTTTCTGTACAGGGTGCAACAATAGCACAAAACCAATTCAAGAATTCAAATGAAATCAAACAAGTTAGAAATCTGAAATAAAGGAACAGCTGACATGTGACACAGATAGAGCAATTTATCTCCGGGAGTGACAATGTGGGCATCAATACGTAGGACAAATACAGAGAAAAATCAGGACCTGAATCACAAAACATATATTTATCATAAAAAGGGAATAAATACCCACAGTATGTTGCAACATATTGCTGAAGTTCAGAAAAGAGACCCAAAAGGAATTAAATTCATGGGAATAAAAAAGTTACCCCCTACTGGAGACGAGGAGACCTAGTGACAGCACTGAAAAATAGAGAAACAAAATGGATATATAAACTAAAAACTTTAAAACCACATGACTTGAATATAGACATATAATTAAATGGTTTTCTATGAACACATATTTGAAAACTAGACACACATAGAAGTCATACCCCTGTACCGCAAAATACATTGTATCGCGACACACATTGTACCATGACATACATTCGGCACCGCCTTTTTTGTGCTATCCGGCTTCCACAAAGCGTCCTAAAAGGACTATTAACATTACACTGGTTTCTAATAAACAATTACTTTGACTAATGATTTTATTGAATACTCTAAATACATCCAAAATTATTCCACAGTTGAGCACTCTCTTATATACAAATTTGTGTATTGAGCTGCTTATTTATAACTAAAGCGCAAATTACAATATTACATTTGGCTGGCTTGTATGTCTTTGTGGCTTCTTACTTAGATACTTGGCCAGATGAACATGTCAACATTATACGATATCTTCATCTGGTCCATAGTACAAGCAGAGAGACTGCCTGGTGTGCTTACGAAGAAGAATTTTGCAATAATCAGGATGGTCTGATGCAGCCTTCCCGTCTTCTTTTGGAATCGGCAGCAACTCAGCGTACCTCTAGGCTGGCTCACCTTTCTGCCCAATCATCGGCTAAGGACAAATGCTTTTCCTTTAATAATGTGCCTTGCAGCCAAGGCTAAAGATGTCATCTTTCTCACCTCTGTTTGCGATGTGCGGGGCTCACCACACTCCAACTGTTTCTGGGCATCTGCGGGTGGCCCAGAGTCCAGGATCCAAAGACCTAATTAAGGCTATCACTTCCCTCTATTTTGAGGCCATGGCCAAATGTTTGGCTTGGTACCCTAATAGAATGGATGCAGATTTTTTTCTTTTTAGGTTTTCAGTTTGGGTTCAAAGTAGCTATTGTGGGTTCAGGTTCAATGGGTTCTTGTAGGAATGTTTAAGAAGTTTTCAGATATTTTGAAGGGCAAAGTGGATTGGGAAGTATGAGACAGTAAGTTGAAATGCCTGGCCAGTTCCCAGAACCACCTCTGGAGGATCTCCTGCTATCTCCTGTAGGTGTTGCTCCTAAAAAGATGCTGGGAAAGTATCAACTCATATGGAACTTATATTACCTGGTGGGTTCCTTGGCCAATGATGCTATTCCTGATTAATTCTGTTCCATAGTCAATCAGTCTTTTGATTCAGTTCTTGATATGATTAGAGAATCAGGACTTGCTATATGTAGAATCAGCTTTCCACTTCTAGCTCTAACATTCTGATTACATCTGATTTATGGGGTTTTGCCTTGATGATGGATAGTACATAGTGATAAAAGGAAGGAGAATGCAACCAGGGAACTAGCTACAAACAGTAAGGTCATGAGGAATCTTTATTTGCCTAAATGTACCATTTGTGAGTTACTGGGATAAGGGATCTGATAGGAGCTGGTTCAGGTGATTGGTAAGAAGTAAAGTGATCACATAATGTATGTGGTTACTGTACTTCCTGCCTTGGTCCCCAGGTGTGGTCCTCAGCATACGCTGATATCCAGTCAAAACAAGTATGTGAAGACAAATAAATACAGATCCTTCCTGGTAACAATGACAATAGTGTAACCCAAAGGTATGGGCTAATGTCATCACCAGCTGGCGTTAGCCAAAATCTGGTAAATTCAACAACATAGCAGACCATATTATTATTATTATTATTATTATTATTATTATTATTATTATTATTATTATTATTATTATTATTATTATTATTATTATTATTATTATTTTTATTATTGAATAACTTTATTTATATGGCACCACATGGGGTCCACAGCTCCAAAGTACAGAAACAGAAATAATATGAACAAAACAATAAAAAAATGACTTACAGTAAGAAAATTGCAGGACATGGACACAATTTATAAACATTTCTGGATCAGCCATCATAATACCCAAATATGCAGCAGGAGAGCTGTACCCAAGGGATCAAGGGATCGGTGCCTTTGTAGGCAGTGAGGAGCAGATTATGGTAGAAGTAAGTGAAAAAAAAGCTTGTGAGAGCTTCCAGTTTAAAGGGGAGGAGCAGACAGACAGGGTGACACAAAGGGGAGAGACAGAGAGGAAGGAGCATGAAGCAGTGGGTTAGGATGGGAGCTGGAAGGCTTTCATGAAGAAGTGAGTCTTGAGAGCCTTTTTGAAGAGTTATAGAGCAGTGGAGAGTCTGATAGGGAGAGTTAGGGAGCAGAATGGGAACAGTTTTGGAATGGGGACTGGGCAGAAGTAATCAGTTGGTAGGAGAGGTGGGATTCATTTGTGAAGTGTGCGATCTCTACAAATGGGAGCTGTTTTGTGGAGAGAAATGGAAAGACCATGGTAGATATCTTATTAAATACTGGGGATGCTTAATATTTGCGGGTACCCTTCAAATCCACCTGTAAATATACTTTAATAAATATGCCTCTTAGTGAATTACAGGTAATTTACTGGATGAATAAACTGGAGAACTGATGCTGTACTGATGTGCTACAACATAAATTTTCTGTTTTATACTATATCACCTTCCATAGACCTACAGCAGCACAAACATGCAATTAGCCATGTTCTCTGAATGCATGAATGCGCACAGTATATTATACGCTACTGACTGATTATACCTCTCATATCTGGTGCCTCTATTGTCCTTTGATGTGTTTCATGAGTTTAATGACTGAGGGCCTGATTCAGAGCCGCTCGTAAGCGGCCGCTCATTCGTTATGAGCGAAGTTTGCCCAACTGCGCATGCATACGGATCGTAATACGCATGCGCGAACCAGTCAGTGCGGCCGAAAATTGTTTGATCGCTAAATAGCGAATGCCTGCTAATATGAGTGACAGGAGGAAGCGTATGTGGGTGGTAACAGGGGAAGGTGCTTGAAAATAGGGAGTGGAGATCAGAACGCAGGCGTGCTTAAAGGTCAAGACGGGCGTTTTATGGGTGTGCATAATTAATACAGCAGCGTCATTGACCACATCACTGGGTTATTTTATAGTCAGAACAGCTCGCAAGTTTGTGGTAGGAAAAACCAACCACAAGAATAGCGAGCACCCACCCTCTGCACCTCTCACTACCTGTTTCTCTCACCCACCCCCTGTACCTCACACTACCTGCTTCTCTCTCCCACCACCGGAACCTCACACTACCTGCTTCTCTCAACCACCCCCTGTACCTCACACTAAATCTTCTCTCACCCACCCCCTGATCCTCACACTACCTGCTACCCTCTCCCACCCCCTGTATTTCACACTACCTGCTTCTCTCAACCACCCCCTGTACCTCACACTACCTGCTTCCCTCTCCCACCCCCTGTACCTCACACTACCTGTTTTCCTCTCCCACCCCCTGCACCTCACACTACCTGCTTCCCTCTCCCACCCCCTGTACCTCACACTACCTGCTTCTCTCTCCCACCCCCTGTACATCACACTACCTGCTTCTCTCACCCACCCCATGCACCTCACACTACCTGCTTTCCTCTCCCACCCCCTGTACCTCACACTACCTAATTCTCTCACCCACCCCCTGTACTTCACACTGTCTGCTACCCTCTCCCACCCCCAGTACCTCACAGTACCTGCTTCTCTTACCCACCCCATGCATCTCACACTACCTGCTTCTCTCTCCCAACCCCCTGCACCTCACACTACCTGCTTCTCTCACCCACCCGCTGTACCCCAAACTACCAAATTCTCTTACCCACACCTTGCACCTCACACAACCTACTTCTGGGTGGGAGAGAGAAGCAGGTAGTGTGAGGTGCAGAGGGTGGGTGAGTGAAGCAGGTAGTGTGAGGTACAGGGGGTGGGAGAGAGAAGCAGGTAGTGTGAAGTGCAGAGGGTGGGTGAGTGAAGCAGGTAGTGTGAGGTGCATTGGGTGGATGAGAGAAGAGGTAGTGTGTGGTACAGAGGGTGGGAGAGGGTAGCAGGTAGTGTGAGGTACAGGGGGTGGATGAGAGAAGCAGGTAGTGTGAGGTGCAGGGGCTGGGTGAGAGAAGAGGTAGTGTGAGGTGCAGGGGGTGTGTGAGAGAAGCAGTTAGTGTGAGTTACAGGGGGATGGGAGAGAGAAGCAGGTAGTGTGAGGTGCGGTGGGTGGGTGAGAGAAGAAGGTAATGTGAGGTGCAGGGGGTGGGTGAGAGAATTAGGTAGTGTGAGGTGCAGGGGGTGGGATAGGGAGATAGGTACTGTGAGGTGCAGGGGGTTGGGAGAGAGAACCAGGTAGTGTGAGGTACAGGGGGTGGGAGAGGGTCGCAGGTAGTGTGAGATGCAGATGGTGGGTGAGAGATGCAGGCAGTGTGAGGTGCAGAGGGTTGGGAGAGAGAAGCAGGTAGTGTGAGGTGCAGGGTGTGGGTGAGATAATTATATAGTGTGAGGTACAGGGGGTTGGTGAGAGAAGCAGGTACTGTGAGGTAAAGGGGGTGGGTGAGAGAATTAGGTAGTGTGAGGTGCAGGGGGTGGTAGAGGGAGGTAGGTAGTGTGAGGTGAGGGGGTGGGAGAGGGAGGTAGGTAGTGTGAGGTGAGGGGGTGGGAGAGGGAAGCAGGTATTTTGAGGTGCAGAGGGTGGGTGAGTGAAGCAGGTAGTGTGAGGTGCAGGGGGTGGGTGAGAGAAGAGGAAGTGTGAGGCAAAGGGGATGGGAGAGGGTAGCAGGTAGTGTGAGGTACAGGGGGAGGGTGAGAGAAGCAGGTAGTGCTAGGTGCAGGGGGAAGGTGAGAGAAGAAGGTAGTGTGAGGTGCAGTGGGTGAGTGAGAGAAGAAGGTAGTGTGAGGTACAGGGGGAGGGTGAGAGAAGCAGGTAGTGTGAGGTGCAGGGGGAGGGTGAGAAAAGAAGGTAGTGTGAGGTGCAGGGGTTGAGTGAGAGAAGCTGGTAGTGTGAGGTACAGGGGGTGGGAGAGAGAAGCAGGTAGTGTGAGGTGCAGGGGGTGGGTGAGAGAAGCAGGTAGTGTGAGGTACAGGGGGTGGGTGAGAGAAGCAGGTAGTGTGAGGTACAGTGGGTGGGAGAGAGAAGCAGGTAGCGTAAGGTGCAGGGGGTGGGTGAGAGATGCAGGTAGTGTGAGGTACAGGGGGTGGGAGAGAGAAGCAGGTAGCGTAAGGTGCAGGGGGTGGGTGAGAGATGCAGGTAGTGTGAGGTACAGGGGGTGGGAGAGAGAAGCAGGTAGTGTGAGGTGCAGGGGGTGGGTGAGAGAAGCATGTAGTGTGAGGTGCAGGGGGTGGGTGAGAGAAGCAGGTAGTGTGAGGTGCAGGGGGTGGGTGAGAGAAGAGGTAGTGTGAGGTGCAGGGGATGTGTGAGAGAATCAGGTTGTGTGAGATACATGGGGTGGGTGAGAGAAGCAGGTAGTGTGAGATACAGGGGGTGGGTGAGTGAATCAGGTAGTGTGAGGTACAGGGGGTGGGAGAGAGAAGCTGGTAGTGTGAGGTACAGGGGGTGGGTGAGAGAAGCAGGTAGTGTGAGGTACAGGGGTTGGGTGAGAGAAGCTGGTAGTGTGAGGTGCAGGGGGGTGAGAGAAGAGGTAGTGTGAGGTGCAGGGGGTGGGTGAGAGAAGCAGGTAGTGTGAGGTGCAGGGTGTGTGTGAGAGAAGCAGGTAATGTGAGGTACAAGTGGTTGGTGAGAGAAGTAGGTAGTGTGAGGTGCAGGGGGTGGCTGAGAGAAGCAGGTAGTGTGAGGTGCAGGGGGTGGTTGCGAGAAGTAGGTAGTGTGAGTTGCAGGGGGTGGGTGAGAGAAGTAGGTAATGTGAGGTGCAGGGGGTGGGTGAGAGAAGCAGGCAGTGTGAGGTGCAGGGTGTGGGTGAGAGAAGTAGGTAGTGTGAGTTGCAGGGGGTGGGTGAGAGAAGTAGGTAATGTGAGGTGCAGGGGGTGGGATAGGGAGATAGGTACTATGAGGTGAGGGGGTGGGAGAGGGAGGTAGGTAGTGTGAGGTGAGGGGGTGGGTGAGAGAAGCAGGCAGTGTGAGGTGCACGGGGTTGGTGAGAGAAGCAGGTAATGTGAGGTACAGGGTGTGGGAGAGAGAAGCAGGTAGTGTGAGGTACAGAGGGTGGGTGAGAGAAGCAGGTAGTGTGAGGTACAGGGGTGGGTGAGAGCAGCAGGTAGTGTGAGGTGCAGAGGGAGGGTGAGTGAAGCAGGTAGTGTGAGGTGCAGGGTGTGGGTGAGAGAAGCAGGTAGTGTGAGGTACAGGGGGTTGGGAGAGAGAAGCAGGTAGTGTGAGGTACAGGGGGTTGGAAGAGAAAAGCAGGGAGTGTGAGGTACAGGGGGTGGGTGAGTGAAGCAGGTAGTGTGAGGTACAGGGGGTGGGTGAGAGAAGCAGGTAGCGTGAGGTGCAGGGGGTGGGTGAGAGAAGAGGTAGTGTGAGGTGCAGGGGATGTGTGAGATAATCAGGTAGTGTGAGGTACAGGGGGTTGGGAGAGAGATGCATGTAGTATGAGGTACAGGGAGTTGGGAGAGAGAAGCAGGTAGTGTGAGGTACAGGGGGTGGGAGAGGGTAGCATGTAGTGTGAGGTACAGGGGGTGGGTGAGAGAAGCAGGTAGTGTGAGTTACAGGAGGTCGGTGAGAGAAGCAGGTAGTGTGAGTTACAGGGGGTGCGTGAGAGAAGCAGGTAGTGTGAGGTGCAGTGGGGGTGAGAGAAGAGGTAGTGTGAAGTGCAGGGGGTGGGTGAGTGAAGCAGGTAGTGTGAGGTGCAGGGGGTGGGAAAAAGAAGAGGTAGTGTGAGGTGCAGGGGGTGGGTGAGAGAAACAGGTAATGTGAGGTGCGGTGGGAGTGTGAGAGAGTCAGGTAGTGTGAGGTGCAGAGAGTGGCTTAGAGAAGCAGGTAGTGTGAGGTG
The DNA here is from genome assembly GCA_031769625.1 of Taudactylus pleione. Classification (NCBI taxonomy): domain Eukaryota; kingdom Metazoa; phylum Chordata; class Amphibia; order Anura; family Myobatrachidae; genus Taudactylus; species Taudactylus pleione. The sequence goes on from JAUIMM010000740.1 coordinate 1,111,141, forward strand.
CAGGGGGTGGGTGAGAGAAGCAGGTAGTGTGAGGTGCAGGGGCTGGGTGAGAGAAGAGATAGTGTGAGGTGCAGGGGATGGGAGAGAGAAGCAGGTAGTGTGAGGTGCGGTGGGTGGGTGAGAGAAGAAGGTAATGTGAGGTGCAGGGGGTGTGTGAGAGAATTAGGTAGTGTGAGGTGCAGGGGGTGGGTGAGAGAAGAGGTAGTGTGAGGTGCAGGGGATGTGTGAGAGAATCAGGTTGTGTGAGATACATGGGGTGTGTAAGAGAAGCAGGTAGTGTGAGGTACAGGGGGTGGGTGAGTGAATCAGGTAGTGTGAGGTACAGTGGGTGGGAGAGAGAAGCTGGTAGTGTGAGGTACAGGGGGTGGGTGAGAGAAGCAGGTAGTGTGAGGTACAGGGGTTGGGTGAGAGAAGCAGGTAGTGTGAGGTGCAGGGGGGGTGAGAGAAGAGGTAGTGTGAGGTGCAGGGGGTGGGTGAGAGAAGCAGGTAGTGTGAGGTGCAGGGTGTGTGTGAGAGAAGCAGGTAATGTGAGGTACAAGTGGTTGGTGAGAGAAGTAGGTAGTGTGAGGTGCAGGGGGTGGCTGAGAGAAGCAGGTAGTGTGAGGTGCAGGGGGTGGGAGAGAGAAGTAGGTAGTGTGAGTTGCAGGGGGTGGGTGAGTGAAGTAGGTAATGTGAGGTGCAGGGGGTGGGTGAGAGAAGCAGGCAGTGTGAGGTGCAGGGTGTGGGTGAGAGAAGTAGGTAGTGTGAGTTGCAGGGGGTGGGTGAGGGAAGTAGGTAATGTGAGGTGCAGGGGGTGGGAGAGGGAGGTAGGTAGTGTGAGGTGAGGGGGTGGGTGATAGAAGCAGGCAGTGTGAGTTACACGGGGTTGGTGAGAGAAGCAGGTAATGTGAGTAACAGGGTGTGGGAGATAGAAGCAGGTAGTGTGATGTACAGAGGGTGGGTGAGAGAAGCAGGTAGTGTGAGGTACAGGGGTCGGTGAGAGCAGCAAGTAGAGTGAGGTGCAGAGGGAGGGTGAGTGAAGCAGGTAGTGTGAGGTGCAGGGTGTGGGTGAGAGAAGCAGGTAGTGTGAGGTACAGGGGGTTGGGAGAGAGAAGCAGGTAGTGTGAGGTACAGGGGGTTGGTAGAGAAAAGCAGGTAGTGTGAGGTACAGGGGGTGGGTGAGTGAAGCAGGTAGTGTGAGGAATAGGGGGTGGGTGAGAGAAGCAGGTAGCATGAGGTGCAGGGGGTGGGTGAGAGAAGAGGTAGTGAGAAGTGCAGGGGATGTGTGAGATAATCAGGTAGTGTGAGGTACAGGGGGTTGGGAGAGAGAAGCAGGTAGTATGAGGTACAGGGAGTTGGGAGAGAGAAGCAGGTAGTGTGAGGTACAGCGGGTGGGAGAGGGTAGCATGTAGTGTGAGGTACAGGGGGCGGGTGAGAGAAGCAGGTAGTGTGAGTTACAGGGGGTCGGTGAGCGAAGCAGGTAGTGTGAGTTACAGGGGGTGGGTGAGAGAAGCAGGTAGTGTGAGGTGCAGGGGGGGTGAGAGAAGAGGTAGTGTGAGGTGCAGGGGGTGGGTGAGAGAAGCAGGTAGTGTGAGGTGCAGGGGGTGGGTAAGAGAAGAGGTAGTGTGAGGTGCAGGGGGTGGGTGAGAGAAGCAGGTAATGTGAGGTGCGGTGGGTGGGTAAGAGAGTCAGGTAGTGTGAGATGCAGAGAGTGGCAGAGAGAAGCAGGTAGTGTGAGGTGCAGGGGGTGCGTGAGAGCAGCAGATAGTGTGAGGTACAGGGGGTGGTTGAGAGAAGCAGGTGGTGTGAGGTGCAGGGGGTGGGTAAGAGAAGTAGGTAGTGTGAGGTGCAGGGTTGGGTGAGAGATCTAGGTAGTGTGAGGTGCAGGGGGTGGGTTAGAGAAGTAGGTAGTATCAGGTGCAGGGTGTGGGTGAGAGAATTAGGTAGTGTGAGTTGCAGGTGGTGGGTGAGATAAGTAGGTAATGTGAGGTGAGGGGGTGGGAGAGGGAGGTAGGTAGTGTGAGGTGAGGGGGTGGGTGAGTGAAGCAGGCAGTGTGAGGTACACGGGGTTGGTGAGAGACGCAGGTAGTGTGAGGTACAGGGTGTGGGAGAGATAAGCAGTTAGTGTGAGGTACAGAGGGGGGTGAGAGAAGCAGATAGTGTGAGGTACAGGGGTGCGTGAGAGAAGCAGGCAGTGTGAGGTGCAGGGGGAGGGTGAGAGAAGCAAGTAGTGTGAGGTGCAGTGGGTGGGTGAGAGAATTAGATAGTGTGAGGTACAGGGGGTTGGTGAGAGAAGCAGGTACTGTAAGGTACAGGGGGTGGGTGAGAGAATTAGGTAGTCTGAGGTGCAGGTGGTGGGAGAGGGAGGTAGGTAGTGTGAGGTGAGGGGGTGAGAGAGGGAGGTAGGTAGTGTGAGGTGAGGGGGTGGGAGAGGGAAACAGGTATTTTGAGGTGCAGAGGGTGGGTGAGTGAAGCAGGTAGTGTGAGGTGCAGGGGGTGGGTGAGAGAAGAGGTAGTGTGAGGCAAAGGGGATGGGAGAGGGTAGCAGGTAGTGTGAGGTACAGGGGGAAGGTGAGAGAAGAAGGTAGTGTGAGGTGCAGTGGGTGAGTGAGAGAAGAAGGTAGTGTGAGGTACAGGGGGAGGGTGAGAGAAGCAGGTAGTGTGAGGTGCAGGGGGAGGGTGAGAGAAGAAGGTAGTGTGAGGTGCAGGGGTTGAGTGAGAGAAGCAGGTAGTGTGAGGTACAGGGGGTGGGAGAGAGAAGCAGGTAGTGTGAGGTGCAGGGGGTGGGTGAGAGAAGCAGGTAGTGTGAATTACAGGGGGTGGGAGAGAGAAGCAGGTAGTGTGAGGTGCAGGGGGTGGGTGAGAGATGCAGGTAGTGTGAGGTACAGGGGGTGGGAGAGAGAAGCAGGTAGTGTGAGGTGCAGGGGGTGGGTGAGAGAAGAGGTAGTGTGAGGTGCAGGGAATGTGTGAGAGAATCAGGTTGTGTGAGATACATGGGGTGGGCGAGAGAAGCAAATAGTGTGAGGTACAGGGGGTGGGTGAGTGAATCAGGTAGTGTGAGGTACAGGGGGTGGGAGAGAGAAGCTGGTAGTTTGAGGTACAGGGGGTGGGTGAGAGAAGCAGGTAGTGTGAGGTACAGGGGTTGGGTTAGAGAAGCTGGTAGTGTGAGGTGCAGGGGGGGTGAGAGAAGAGGTAGTGTGAGGCCAGGGGGTGGGTGAGAGAAGCAGGTAGTGTGAGGTGCAGGGTGTGTGTGAGAGAAGCAGGTAATGTGAGGTACAAGTGGTTGGTGAGAGAAGTAGGTAGAGTGAGGTGCAGGGGGTGGCTGAGAGCAGCAGGTAGTGTGAGGTGCAGGGGGTGGGATAGGGAGATAGGTACTGTGAGGTGAGGGGGTGGGAGAGGGAGGTAGGTAGTGTGAGGTGAGGGGGTGGGTGATAGAAGCAGGTAGTGTGAGGAACAGGGTGTGGGAGAGAGAAGCAGGTAGTGTGAGGTACAGAGGGTGGGTGAGAGAAGCAGGTAGTGTGAGGTACAGGGGTGGGTGAGTGCAGCAAGTAGTGTGTGGTGCAGAAGGAGGGTGAGTGAAGAAGGTAGTGTGAGGTGCAGGGTGTGGGTGAGAGAAGCAGGTAGTGTGAGGTACAGGGGGTTGGGAGAGAGAAGCAGGTAGTGTGAGGTACAGGGGGTTGGGAGAGAAAAGCATGTAGTGTGAGGTACAGGGGGTGGGAGAGGGTAGCATGTAGTGTGAGGTACAGGGGGTGGGTGAGAGAAGCAGGTAGTGTCAGGTACAGAGGGTGGGTGAGTGAAGCAGGTAGTGTGAGGAACAGGGGGTGGGTGAGAGAAGCAGGTAGCGTGAGGTGCAGGGGGTGGGTGAGAGAAGAGGTAGTGTGAGGTGCAGGGGATGTGTGAGATAATCAGGTAGTGGGAGGTACAGGGGGTTGGGAGAGAGAAGCAGGTAGTATGAGGTACAGGGAGTTGGGAGAGAGAAGCAGGTAGTGTGAGGTACAGGGGGTGGGAGAGGGTAGCATGTAGTGTGAGGTACAGGGGGTGGGTGAGAGAAGCAGGTAGTGTGAGTTACAGGGGGTCGGTGAGCGAAGCAGGTAGTGTGAGTTACAGGGGGTGGGTGAGAGAAGCAGGTAGTGTGAGGTGCAGGGGTGGTGAGAGAAGAGGTAGTGTGAGGTGCAGGGGGTGGGTGAGAGAAGCAGGTAGTATGAGGTGCAGGGGGTGGGTAAGAGAAGAGGTAGTGTGAGGTGCAGGGGGTGGGTGAGAGAAGCAGGTAATGTGAGGTGCGGTGGGTGGGTGAGAGAGTCAGGTAGTGTGAGGTGCAGAGAGTGGCTGAGAGAAGCAGGTAGTGTGAGGTGAAGGGGGTGGGTGAGAGCCGCAGATAGTTTGAGGTACAGGGGGTGGTTGAGAGAAGCAGGTGGTGTGAGGTGCAGGGGGTGGGTTAGAGAAGTAGGTAGTGTGAGGTGCAGGTGGTGGGTGAGAGAACTAGGTAGTGTGAGGTGCAGGGGGTGGGTTAGAGAAGTAGGTAGTATGAGGTGCAGGGTGTGGGTGAGAGAAGTAGGTAGTGTGAGTTGCAGGGGGTGGTTGAGAGAAGTAGGTAATGTGAGGTGAGGGGGTGGGAGAGGGAGGTAGGTAGTGTGAGGTGAGGGGGTGGGTGAGTGAAGCAGGCAGTGTGAGGTACATGGGGTTGGTGAGAGACGCAGGTACTGTGAGGTACAGGGTGTGGGAGAGAGAAGCAGTTAGTGTGAGGTACAGAGGGGGGTGAGAGAAGCAGATAGTGTGAGGTACAGGGGTGGGTGAGAGAAGCAGGCAGAGTGAGGTGCAGGGGGAGGGTGAGAGAAGCAAGTAGTGTGAGGTGCAGTGGGTGGGTGAGAGAATTACAAAGTGTGAGGTACAGGGGGTTGGTGAGAGAAGCAGGTACTGTGAGGTACGGGGGGTGGGTGAGAGAATTAGGTAGTGTGAGGTGCAGGGGGTGGGAGAGGGAGGTAGGTAGTGTGAGGTGAGGGGGTGGGAGAGGGAGGTAGGTAGTGTGAGGTGAGGGGGTGGGAGAGGGAAGCAGGTATTTTGAGGTGCAGAGGGTGGGTGAGGGAAGCAGGTAGTGTGAGGTGCAGGGGGTGGGTGAGAGAAGAGGTAGTGTGAGGCAAAGGGGATGGGAGAGGGTAGCAGGTAGTGTGAGGTACAGGGGGAAGGTGAGAGAAGAAGGTAGTGTGAGGTGCAGTGGGCGAGTGAGAGAAGAAGGTAGTGTGAGGTACAGGGGGAGGGTGAGAGAAGCAGGTAGTGTGAGGTGCAGGGGGAGGGTGAGAGAAGAAGGTAGTGTGAGGTGCAGGGGTTGAGTGAGAGAAGCAGGTAGTGTGAGGTACAGGGGGTGGGAGAGAGAAGCAGGTATTGTGAGGTGCAGGGGGTGGGTGAGAGATGCAGGTAGTGTGAGGTACAGGGGGTGGGTGAGAGAAGCAGGTAGTGTGAGGTACAGGGGGTGGGTGAGAGAAGCAGGTAGTGTGAATTACAGGGGGTGGGAGAGAGAAGCAGGTAGTGTGAGGTGCAGGGGGTGGGTGAGAGATGCAGGTAGTGTGAGGTACAGGGGGTGGGAGAGAGAAGCAGGTAGTGTGAGGTGCAGTGGGTGATTGAGAGAATTAGATAGTGTGAGGTACAGGGGGTTGGTGAGAGAAGCAGGTACTGTGAGGTACAGGGGGTGGGTGAGAGAATTAGGTAGTGTGAGGTGCAGGGGGTGGGAGAGGGAGGTAGGTAGTGTGAGGTGAGGGGGTGGGAGAGGGAGGTAGGTAGTGTGAGGTGAGGGGGTGGGAGAGGGAAGCAGGTATTTTGAGGTGCAGAGGGTGGGTGAGTGAAGCAGGTAGTGTGAGGTGCAGGGGGTGGGTGAGAGAAGAGGTAGTGTGAGGCAAAGGGGATGGGAGAGGGTAGCAGGTAGTGTGAGGTACAGGGGGAAGGTGAGAGAAGAAGGTAGTGTGAGGTGCAGTGGGTGAGTGAGAGAAGAAGGTAGTGTGAGGTACAGGGGGAGGGTGAGAGAAGCAGGTAGTGTGAGGTGCAGGGGGAGGGTGAGAGAAGAAGGTAGTGTGAGGTGCAGGGGTTGAGTGAGAGAAGCAGGTAGTGTGAGGTACAGGGGGTGGGAGAGAGAAGCAGGTAGTGTGAGGTGCAGGGGGTGGGTGAGAGAAGCAGGTAGTGTGAGGTACAGGGGGTGGGTGAGAGAAGCAGGTAGTGTGAGGTACAGGGGGTGGGTGAGAGAAGCAGGTAGTGTGAATTACAGGGGGTGGGAGAGAGAAGCAGGTAGTGTGAGGTGCAGGGGGTGGGTGAGAGATGCAGGTAGTGTGAGGTACAGGGGGTGGGAGAGAGAAGCAGGTAGTGTGAGCTGCAGGGGGTGGGTGAGAGAAGCAGGTAGTGTGAGGTGCAGGGGGTGGGTGAGAGAAGCAGGTAGTGTGAGGTGCAGGGGGTGGGTGAGAGAAGAGGTAGTGTGAGGTGCAGGGGATGTGTGAGAGAATCAGGTTGTGTGAGATACATGGGGTGGGTGAGAGAAGCAATTAGTGTGAGGTACAGGGGGTGGGTGAGTGAATCCGGTAGTGTGAGGTACAGGGGGTGGGAGAGAGAAGCTGGTAGTGTGAGGTACAGGGGGTGGGTGAGAGAAGCAGGTAGTGTGAGGTACAGGGGTGGGTGAGTGCAGCAAGTAGTGTGAGGTGCAGAGGGAGGGTGAGTGAAGCAGGTAGTGTGAGGTGCAGGGTGTGGGTGAGAGAAGCAGGTAGTGTGAGGTACAGGGGGTTGGGAGAGAGAAGCAGGTAGTGTGAGGTACAGGGGGTTGGGAGAGAAAAGCAGGTAGTGTGAGGTACAGGGGGTGGGAGAGGGAGGTAGGTAGTGTGAGGTGAGGGGGAGGGTGATAGAAGCAGGTAGTGTGAGGAACAGGGTGTGGGAGAGAGAAGCAGGTAGTGTGAGGTACAGAGGGTGGGTGAGAGAAGCAGGTAGTGTGAGGTACAGGGGTGGGTGAGTGCAGCAAGTAGTGTGAGGTGCAGAGGGAGGGTGAGTGAAGCAGGTAGTGTGAGGTGCAGGGTGTGGGTGAGAGAAGCAGGTAGTGTGAGGTACAGGGGGTTGGGAGAAAGAAGCAGGTAGTGTGAGGTACAGGGGGTTGGGAGAGAAAAGCAGGTAGTGTGAGGTACAGGGGGTGGGAGAGGGTAGCATGTAGTGTGAGGTACAGGGGGTGGGTGAGAGAAGCAGGTAGTGTCAGGTACAGAGGGTGGGTGAGTGAAGCAGGTAGTGTGAGGAACAGGGGGTGGGTGAGAGAAGCAGGTAGCGTGAGGTGCAGAGGGTGGGTGAGAGAAGAGATAGTGTGAGGTGCAGGGGATGTGTGAGATAATCAGGTAGTGTGAGGTACAGGGGGTTGGGAGAGAGAAGCAGGTAGTATGAGGTACAGGGAGTTGGGAGAGAGAAGCAGGTAGTGTGAGGTACAGGGGGTGGGAGAGGGTAGCATGTAGTGTGAGGTACAGGGGGTGAGTGAGAGAAGCAGGTAGTGTGAGATACAGGGGGTCGGTGAGCGAAGCAGGTAGTGTGAGTTACAGGGGGTGGGTGAGAGAAGCAGGTAGTGTGAGGTGCAGGGGGGGTGAGAGAAGAGGTAGTGTGAGGTGCAGGGGGTGGGTGAGAGAAGCAGGTAGTGTGAGGTGCAGGGGGTGGGTAAGAGAAGAGGTAGTGTGAGGTGCAGGGGGTGGGTGAGAGAAGCAGGTAATGTGAGGTGCGGTGGGTGGGTGAGAGAGTCAGGTAGTGTGAGGTGCAGAGAGTGGCTGAGAGAAGCAGGTAGTGTGAGGTGCAGGGGGTGGGTGAGAGCCGCAGATATTGTGAGGTACAGGGGGTGGTTGAGAGAAACAGGTGGTGTGAGGTGCAGGGGGTGGGTTAGAGAAGTAGGTAGTGTGAGGTGCAGGGGGTGGGTGAGAGAACTAGGTAGTGTGAGGTGCAGGGGGTGGGTTAGAGAAGTAGGTAGTATGAGGTGCAGGGTGTGGGTGAGAGAAGTAGGTAGTGTGAGTTGCAGGGGGTGGGTGAGAGAAGTAGGTAATGTGAGGTGAGGGGGTGGGAGAGGGAGGTAGGTAGTGTGAGGTGAGGGGGTGGGTGAGTGAAGCAGGCAGTGTAAGGTACACGGGGTTGGTGAGAGACGCAGGTAGTGTGAGGTACAGGGTGTGGGAGAGAGAAGCAGTTAGTGTGAGGTACAGAGGGGGGTGAGAGAAGCAGATAGTGTGAGGTACAGGGGTGGGTGAGAGAAGCAGGCAGTGTGAGGTGCAGGGGGAGGGTGAGAGAAGCAAGTAGTGTGAGGTGCAGTGGGTGGGTGAGAGAATTACATAGTGTGAGGTACAGTCGGTTGGTGAGAGACGCAGGTACTTTGAGGTACAGGGGGTGGGTGAGAGAATTAGGTAGTGTGAGGTGCAGGGGGTGGGAGAGGGAGGTAGGTAGTGTGAGGTGAGGGGGTGGGAGAGGGAGGTAGGTAGTGTGAGGTGAGGGGGTGGGAGAGGGAAGCAGGCATTTTGAGGTGCAGAGGGAGGGTGAGTGAAGCAGGTAGTGTGAGGTGCAGGGGGTGGGTGAGAGAAGAGGTAGTGTGAGGCAAAGGGGATGGGAGAGGGTAGCAGATAGTGTGAGGTACAGGGGGTGAGTGAGAGAAGAAGGTAGTGTGAGCTACAGGGGGAGGGTGAGAGAAGCAGGTAGTGTGAGGTGCAGGGGGAGGGTGAGAGAAGAAGGTAGTGTGAGGTGCAGGGGTTGATTGAGAGAAGCAGGTAGTGTGAGGTACAGGGGGTGGGAGAGAGAAGCAGGTAGTGTGAGGTGCAGGGGGTGGGTGAGAGATGCAGGTAGTGTGAGGTACAGGGGGTGTGTGAGAGAAGCAGGTAGTGTGAGGTAAAGGGGGTGGGTGAGAGAAGCAGGTAGTGTGAATTACAGGGGGTGGGAGAGAGAAGCAGGTAGTGTGAGGTGCAGGGGGTGGGTGAGAGATGCAGGTAGTGTGAGGAACAGGGGGTGGGAGAGAGAAGCAGGTAGTGTGAGGTGCACGGGGTGGGTGAGAGAAGCAGGTAGTGTGAGGTGCAGGGGGTGGGTGAGAGAAGCAGGTAGTGTGAGGTGCAGGTGGTGGGTGAGAGAAGAGGTAGTGTGAGGTGCAGGGGATGTGTGAGAGAATCAGGTTGTGTGAGATACATGGGGTGGGTGAGAGATGCAAATAGTGTGAGGTACAGGGGGTGGGTGAGTGAATCAGGTAGTGTGAGGTACAGGGGGTGGGAGAGAGAAAATGGTAGTGTGAGGTACAGGGGGTGGGTGAGAGCAGCAGGTAGTGTGAGGTACAGGGGTTGGGTGAGAGAAGCTGGTAGTGTGAGGTGCAGGGGGGGTGAGAGAAGAGGTAGTGTGAGGTGCAGGGGGTGGGTGAGAGAAGCAGGTAGTGTGAGGTGCAGGGTGTGTGTGAGAGAAGCAGGTAGTGTGAGGTACAGGGGGTTGGTGAGAGAAGTAGGTAGTGTGAGGTGCAGGGGGTGGCTGAGAGAAGCAGGTAGTGTGAGTTGCAGGGGGTGGGTGAGAAAAGTAGGTAATGTGAGGTGCAGGGGGTGGGTGAGAGAAGCAGGCAGTGTGAGGTGCAGGGTGTGGGTGAGAGAAGTAGGTAGTGTGAGTTGCAGGGGGTGGGTGAGAGAAGTAGGCAATGTGAGGTGCAGGGGGTGGGATAGGGAGATAGGTACTATGAGGTGAGGGGGTGGGAGAGGGAGGTAGGTAGTGTGAGGTACAGAGGGTGGGTGAGAGAAGCAGGTATTGTGAGGTACAGGGGTGGGTTAGAGCAGCAGGTAGTGTGAGGTGCAGAGGGTGGGTGAGTGAAGCAGGTAGTGTGAGGTGCAGGGTGTGGGTGAGAGAAGCAGGTAGTGTGAGGTACTGGGGGTTGGGAGAGAGAAGCAGGTAGTGTGAGGTACAGGGGGTGGGAGAGAAAAGCAGGTAGTGTGAGGTACAGGGGGTGGGTGAGAGAAGCAGGTAGTGTGAGGTACAGGGGTTGGGTGAGAGACGCAGGTAGTGTGAGGTACAGGGGGTGGCAGAGAGAAGCTGGTAGTGTGAGGTACAGGGGGTGGGTGAGAGAAGCAGGTAGTGTGAGGTACAGGGGTTGGGTGAGAGAAGCAGGTAGTGTGAGGTGCAGGGGGGGTGAGAGAAGAGGTAGTGTGAGGTGTAGGGGGTGGGTGAGAGAAGCAGGTAGTGTGAGGTGCAGGGTGTGTGTGAGAGAAGCAGGTAATGTGAGGTACAAGTGGTTGGTGAGAGAAGTAGGTAGTGTGAGGTGCAGGGGGTGGGTGAGAGAAGCAGGCAGTGTGAGTTGCAGGGTGTGGGTGAGAGAAGTAGGTACTGTGAGTTGCAGGGGGTGGGTGAGAGAAGTAGGTAATGTGAGGTGCAGGGGGTGGGATAGGGAGATAGGTACTGTGAGGTGCAGGGGGTGGGATAGGGAGATAGGTACTGTGAGGTGAGGGGGTGGGAAAGGGAGGTAGGTAGTGTGAGGTGAGGGGGTGGGTGATAGAAGCAGGCAGTGTGAGGTACACGGGGTTGGTGAGAGAAGCAGGTAATGTGAGGAACAGGGTGTGGGAGAGAGAAGCAGGTAGTGTGAGGTACAGAGGGTGGGTGAGAGCAGCAAGTAGTGTGAGGTGCAGAGGGAGGGTGAGTGAAGCAGGTAGTGTGCCGTGCAGGGTGTGGGTGAGAGAAGCAGGTAGTGTGAGGTACAGGGGGTTGGGAGAGAGAAGCAGGTAGTGTGAGGTACAGGGGGTGGGAGAGGGTAGCATGTAGTGTGAGGTACAGGGGGTGGGTGAGAGAAGCAGGTAGTGTGAGTTACAAGGGGTTGGTGAGAGAAGCAGGTAGTGTGAGTTACAGGGGGTGGGTGAGAGAAGCAGGTAGTGTGAGGTGCAGGGGGGGTGAGAGAAGAGGTAGTGTGAGGTGCAGGGGGTGGGTGAGAGAAGCAGGTAGTGTGAGGTGCAGGGGGTGGGTAAGAATAGATGTAGTGTGAGGTGCAGGGGGTGAGTGAGAGAAGCAGGTAATGTGAGGTGCGGTGGGTGGGTGAGAGAGTCAGGTAGTGTGAGGTGCAGAGAGTGGCTGAGAGAAGCAGGTAGTGTGAGGTGCAGGGGGTGGGTGAGAGCAGCAGATAGTGTGAGGTACAGGGGGTGGTTGAGAAAAGCAGGTGGTGTGAGGAGAAGGGGGTGGGTTAGAGAAGTAGGTAGTGTGAGGTGAGGGGGTGGGAGAGGGAGGTATGTAGTGTGAGGTGAGGGGGTGGGTGAGTGAAGCAGGCAGTGTGAGGTACACGGGGTTGGTGAGAGACGCAGGTAGTGTGAGGTACAAGGTGTGGGAGAGAGAAGCAGTTAGTGTGAGGTACAGAGGGGGGTGAGAGAAGCAGGTAGTGTGAGGTACAGGGGTGGGTGAGAGAAGCAGGCAGTGTGAGGTGCAGGGGGAGGGTGAGAGAAGCAAGTAGTGTGAGGTGCAGTGGGTGGGTGAGAAAAGCAGGTAGAGTGAGGTACAGGGGGTTGGGAGAGAGAAGCAGGTAGTGTGAGGTGCAGGGGGTGGGTGAGAGACACAGGTAGTGTGAGGTACAGGGGGTTGCTGAGAGAAGCAGGGAGTGTGAGGTGCAGGGGGTGGGTGAGAGACCCAGGTAGTGTGAGGTGCAGAGGGTGGGTGAGAGACGCAGGTAGTGTGAGGTGCAGGGGGTGGGTGAGTGAAGCAGGCAGTGTAAGGTACAGGGGGTTGGGAGAGAGAAGCAGGTAGTGTGAGGTACAGGGGGTGGGTAAGTGAAGCAGGTAGTGTGAGGTACAGGGGGTGGGAAAGGGTAGCATGTAGTGTGAGGTACAGGGGGTGGGTGAGAGAAGCAGGTAGTGTGAGGTACAGGGGGTGGGTGAGAGAAGCAGGTAATGTGAGGTACAGGTGGTTGGTGAGAGAAGTAGGTAGTGTGATGTGCGGTGGGTGGGTGAGAGAGTCAGGTAGTGTGAGGTGCAGGGGGTGGGTGAGAGAAGTAGGTAGTGTGAGGTGCACGGGGTGGGTTAGAGAAGTAGGTAGTGTGAGTTGCAGGGGGTGGTGAGAGAAGCAGGTAATGTGAGGCACAGGTGGTTGGTGAGAGAGTCATGTAGAGTGAGGTGCTGGGGTTGGGTGAGAGAAGTAGGTAGTGTGAGGTGCAGGGGGTGGGTGAGAGAAGTAGGTAGTTTGAGGTGCAGGGGTTGGGTTAGAGAAGTAGGTAGTGTGAGTTGCAGGGGGTGGGTGAGAGAAGCAGGTGGTGTGAGGTGCAGGGGGTGGGTTAGAGAATAGGTAGTGTGAGGTGCAGGGGGTGGGTGAGAGAAGCAGGTGGTGTGAGGTGCAGGGGGTGGGTTAGAGAAGTAGGTAGTGTGAGGTGCAGGGGGTGGGTGAGAGAAGTAGGCAGTGAGAGTTGCAGGGGGTGTGTGAGTGAAGTAGGTAATGTGAGGTGCAGGGGGTGGGACAGGGAGGTAGGTAGTGTGAGGTACAGGGGGTAGGTGAGTTAAGCAGGTAGTGTGAGGTACAGGGGGTTGGGAGAGAGAAGCAGGTAGAGTGAGGTGCAGGGGGTGGGAGAGAGAAGCTGGTAGTGTGAGGTACAGGGGGTGGGTGAGAGAAGCAGGTAGTGTGAGGTACAGGGGTGGGTGAGAGAAACAGGTAGTGTGAGGTGCAGGGGGTGGGTGAGAGAAACAGGTAGTGTGACATACAGGGGGTTGGGAGAGAGAAGCAGGTAGTGTGAGGTACAAGGGGTTGGGAGAGAGAAGCAGGTAGTGTGAGGTACACAGGGTTGGAAGAGAGAAGCAGGTAGTGTGAGGTGCAGGGGGTGGGTGAGAGAAGTAGGTAGTGTGAGGTGCGCGGGGTGGGTTAGAGAAGTAGGTAGTGTGAGTTGCAGGGGGTGGTGAGAGAAGCAGGTAATGTGAGGTACTGGTGGTTGGTGAGAGAGTCATGTAGTGTGAGGTGCTGGGGGTGGGTGAGAGAAGTAGGTAGTGTGAGTTGCAGGGGGTGGGTGAGAGAAGCAGGTGGTGTGAGGTGCAGGGGGTGGGTTAGAGAAGTAGGTAGTGTGATGTGCAGGCGGTGGGTGAGAGAAGTAGGTAGTGTGAGGTACAGGGGGTTGGGAGAGAGAAGCAGGTAGTGTGAGGTACAGGGGGTTGGGAGAGAGAAGCAGGTAGTGTGAGGTACACAGGGTTGGAAGAGAGAAGCAGGTAGTGTGAGGTACAGTGGGTGGGTGAGAGAAGCAGGTAGTGTGAGGTACAGGGGGTGGGTGAGAGAAGCAGGTAGTGTGAGGTGCAGGGGGTAGGGAGAGAGAAGCAGGTAGTGTGAGGTACACAGGGTTGGAAGAGAGAAGCAGGTAGTGTGAGGTGCAGGGGGTGGGTGAGTGAAGCAGGTAGTGTGAGGTACAGGGGGTGGGTGAGAGAAGAAGGTAGTGTGAGGTACAGGGGGTGGGTGAGAGAAGCAGGTAGTGTGAGGTGCAGGGGGTAGGTGAGAGAAGAGGTAGTGTGAGGTGCAGGGGATGAGTGAGAGAATCAGGTTGTGTGAGATACATGGGGTGGGTGAGAGAAGCAGGTAGTGTGAAGTACAGGGGGTGGGTGAGTGAATCAGGTAGTGTGAAGTACAGGGGGTGGGAGAGAGAAGCTGGTAGTGTGAGGTACAGGGGGTGGGTGAGAGAAGCAGGTAGTGTGAGGTACAGGGGTTGGGCGAGAGAAGCAGGTAGTGTGAGGTGCAGGGGGGGTGAGAGAAGAGGTAGTGTGAGGTGCAAGGGGGGGTGAGAGAAGCAGGTAGTGTGAGGTGCAGGGTGTGTGTGAGAGAAGTAGGTAGTGTGAGTTGCAGGGGGTGGGTGAGAGAAGTAGGTAATGTGAGGTGCAGGGGGTGGGTGAGAGAAGCAGGCAGTGTGAGGTGCATGGTGTGGGTGAGAGAAGTACTTAATGTGAGGTGCAGGGGGTGGGTGAGAGAAGCAGGCAGTGTGAGGTGCAGGGGGTGGGTGAGAGAAGTAGGTAGTGTGAGTTGCAGGGGGTGGGTGAGAGAAGTAGGAAATGTGAGGTGCAGGGGGTGGGATAGAGAGATAGGCAATGTGAGGTGAGGGGGTGGGAGAGGGAGGTAGGTATTGTGAGGTGAGGGGGTGGGTGAGAGAAGCAGGCAGTGTGAGGTACACGGGGTTGGTGAGTGAAGCAGGTAATGTGAGGTACAGGGTGTGGGAGAGAGAAGCAGGTAATGTGAGGTTACAGGGTGTGGGAGAGAGAAGCAGGTAGTGTGAGGTGCAGGGTGTGGGTGAGAGAAGCAGGTAGTGTGAGGTGCAGGGGATGTGTGAGAGAATCAGGTTGTGTGAGATACATGGGGTGGGTGAGAGAAGCAGGTAGTGTGAGGTGAGGGGGTGGGTGAGTGAAACAGGCAGTGTGAGGTACACGGGGTTGGTGAGAGAAGCAGGTAGTGTGAGGTACAGGGGGTTGGTGAGTGAAGCAGGTAGTGTGAGGTTACGGGGGGATGGGAGAATGAAGCAGGTAATGTGAGGTTACAGGGTGTGGGAGAGAGAAGCAGTTAGTGTGAGGTACACGGGGTTGGTGAGAGAAGCAGGTAGTGTGAGGTATAGGGGGTTGGTGAGTGAAGCAGGTAGTGTGAGGTACAGGGGGATGGGAGAAAGAAGCAGGTAATGTGAGGTTACAGGGTGTGGGAGAGAGAAGCAGTTAGTGTGAGGTACAGAGTTGGGGTGAGAGAAGCAGGTAGTGTGAGGTACAGGGGTGGGTGAGAGAAGCAGGCAGTGTGAGGTGCAGGGGGAGGGTGAGAGAAGCAAGTAGTGTGAGGTGCAGTGGGTGGGTGAGAGAAGCAGGTAGTGTGAGGTACAGGGGGTTGGGAGAGAGAAGCAGGTAGTGAGAGGTGCAGGGGGTTGGTGAGAGAAGCAGGTAGTGTGAGGTGCAGGGGGTGGGTGAGAGACGCAGGTAGTGTGAGGTGCAGAGGGTGGGTGAGAGACGCAGGTAGTGTGAGGTGCAGGGGGTGGGTGAGTGAAGCAGGCAGTGGGAGGTAAAGGGGTTTGGGAGAGAGAAGCAGGTAGTGTGAGGTACAGGGGGTGGGTAAGTGAAGCAGGTAGTGTGAGGTACAGGGGGTGGGTGAGAGAAGCAGGTAATGTGAGGTACAGGGGGTTGGGAGAGAGAAGCAGGTAGTGAGAGGTGCAGGGGGTGGGTGAGAGAAGCAGGTAGTGTGAGGTACAGGGGGTGGGTAAGTGAAGCAGGTAGTGTGAGGTACAGGGGGTGTGTGAGAGAAGCAGGTAGTGTGAGGTGCAGGGGGAGGGTGAGAGAAGCAAGTAGTGTGAGGTGCAGTGGGTGGGTTAGAGAAGCAGGTAGTGTGAGGTACAGGGGGTTGGGAGAGATAAGCAGGTAGTGTGAGGTGCAGGGGGTGGGTGAGAGACGCAGGTAGTGTGAGGTGCTGATGGTGGGTGAGAGATGCAGGTAGTGTGAGGTGCAGGGGGTGGGTGAGTGAAGCAGGTAGTGTGAGGTACAGGGGGTTGGGAGAGAGAAGCAGGTAGTGTGAGGTACAGGGGGTGGGTAAGTGAAGCAGGTAGTGTGAGGTACAGGGGGTGGGAGAGGGAAGCATGTAGTGTGAGGTGCAGGGGGTGGGTGAGAGAAGCAGGTAATGAGAGGTACAGGTTGTTGGTGAGAGAGTCAGGTAGTGTGAGGTGCAGGGGGTGGGTGAGAGAGATGTAGGTAGTGTGAGGTGCAGGGGGTGGGTGAGAGAAGTAGGTAGTGTGAGGTGCAGGGGTTGGGTTAGAGAAGTAGGTGGTATGAGGTGCAGGGGGTGGGTGAGAGAAGTAGGTAGTGTGAGTTGCAAGGGGTGGGTGAGAGAAGCAGGTGTTGTGAGGTGCAGGGGTTGGGTTAGAGAAGCAGGTGGTGTGAGGTGCAGGGGGTGGGTTAGAGAAGTAGGTAGTGTGAGGTGCAGCGGGTGAGTGAGAGAAGTAGGCAGTGAGAGTTGCAGGGGGTGGGTGAGAGAAGTAGGTAATGTGAGGTGCAGGGGGAGGGATAGGGAGGTAGGTAGTGTGAGTTGAGGGGGTGGGTGAGTGAAGCAGGCAGTGTGAGGTACACGGGGTTGGTGAGAGAAGCAGGTAGTGTGAGGTACAGGGGGTGGGTGAGAGAAGCAAGTAGTGTGAGGTGCAGGGGGTGGGTGAGAGAAGCAGGTAGTGTAAGGTACAGGGGGTTGGAAGAGAGAAGCAGGTAGTGTGAGGTTACAGGGTGTGGGAGAGATAAGCAGTTAGTGTGAGGTACAGAGGGGGGGTGAGAGAAGCAGGTAGTGTGAGGTACAGGGGTGGGTGAGAGAAACAGGTAGTGTGAGGTACAGGGGGTCGGAGTGAGAAGCTGGTAGTGTGAGGTACAGGGGGTGCGTGAGAGAAGCAGGAAGTGTGAGGTACAGGGGTTGGGCGAGAGAAGCAGGTAGTGTGAGGAGCAGGGGGGGTGAGAGAAGAGGTAGTGTGAGGTGCAGGGGGAGGGTGAGAGAAGCAGGTAGTTTGAGGTGCAGGGTGTGTGTGAGAGAAGTCGGTAGTGTGAGGTGCAGGGGGTGGCTGAGAGAAGTAGGTAGTGTGAGTTGCAGTGGGTGGGTGAGAGAAGTAGGTAATGTGAGGTGCAGGGGGTGGGTGAGAGAAGCAGGCAGTGTGAGGTGCAGGGTGTGGGTGAGAGAAGTAGGTAGTGTGAGTTGCAGGGGGTGGGTGAGAGAAGTAGGTAATGTGAGGTGCAGGGGGTGGGATAGGGAGATAGGTACTGTGAGGTGAGGGGGTGGGAGAGGGAGGTAGTGTGAGGTGAGGGGGTGGGTGAGAGAAGCAGGCAGTGTGAGGTATATGGGGTTGGTGAGTGAAGCAGGTAATGTGAGGTACAGGGTGTGGGAGAGAGAAGCAGGTAGTGTGAGGTACAGAGGGTTTGTGAGAGCAGCAGGTAGTGTGAGGTGCAGAGGGAGGGTGTGTGAAGCAGGTAGTGTGAGGTGCAGGGTGTGGGTGAGAGAAGCAGGTAGTGTGAGGTACAAGGGGTTTGGAGAGAGAAGCAGGTAGTGTGAGGTACAGGGGGTTGGTAGAGAAAAGCAGGTAGTGTGAGGTACGGGGGGTGGGTGAGTGAAGCAGGTAGTGTGAGGTACAGGGGGTGTTTGAGAGAAGCAGGTAGTGTGAGGTGCAGGGGGTGGGTGAGAGAAGAGTTAGTGTGAGGTGCAGGGGATGTGTGAGATAATCAGGTAGTGTGAGGTACAGGGGGTTGGGAGAGAGAAGCAGTTAGTATGAGGTATAGGGAGTTGGGAGAGAGAAGCAGGTAGTGTGAGGTACAGTGGGTGGGTGAATGAATCAGGTAGTGTGAGGTACAGGGGGTGGGAGAGGGTAGCATTTAGTGTGAGGTATAGGGGGTGGGTGAGAGAAGCAGGTAGTGTGAGTTTCAGGGGGTGGGTGAGAGAAGCAGGTAGTGTGAGCTACAGGGGGTGGGTGAGAGAAGCAGTTAGTGTGAGGTGCAGGGGGTGGGTAAGAGAAGAGGTAGTGTGAGGTGCAGGGGGTGGGAGAGAGAAGCAGATAGTGTGAGGTACAGGGGGTGGTTGAGAGAAGCAGGTGGTGTGAGGTGCAGGGGGTGGGTGAGAGAAGCAGATAGTGTGAGGTACAGGGGGTGGTTGAGAGAAGTAGGTAGTGTGAGGTGCAGGGGGTGGGTTAGAGAAGTAGGTAGTATGAGGTGCAGGGTGTGGGTGAGAGAAGTAGGTAGTGTGAGTTGAAGGGGGTGGGTGAGAGAAGTAGGTAATGTGAGGTGAGGGGGTGGGAGAGGGAGGTAGGTAGTGTGAGGTGAGGGGGTGGGTGAGTGAAACAGGCAGTGTGAGGTACACGGGGTTGGTGAGAGAAGCAGGTAGTGTGAGGTACAGGGGGTTGGTGAGTGAAGCAGGTAGTGTGAGGTACAGGGGGATGGGAGAAAGAAGCAGGTAATGTGAGGTTACAGGGTGTGGGAGAGAGAAGCAGTTAGTGTGAGGTACAGAGTGGGGGTGAGAGAAGCAGGTAGTGTGAGGTACAGGGGTGGGTGAGAGTAGCAGGCAGTGTGAGGTGCAGGGGGAGGGTGAGAGAAGCAAGTAGTGTGAGGTGCAGTGGGTGGGTGAGAGAAGCAGGTAGTGTGAGGTACAGGGGGTTGGGAGAGAGAAGCAGGTAGTGAGAGGTGCAGGGGGTGGGTGAGAGACGCAGGTAGTGTGAGGTACAGGGGGTTGGTGAGAGAAGCAGGTAGTGTGAGGTGCAGGGGGTGGGTGAGAGACGCAGGTAGTGTGAGGTGCAGAGGGTGGGTGAGAGACGCAGGTAGTGTGAGGTGCAGGGGGTGGGTGAGTGAAGCAGGCAGTGGGAGGTAAAGGGGTTTGGGAGAGAGAAGCAGGTAGTGTGAGGTACAGGGGGTGGGTAAGTGAAGCAGGTAGTGTGAGGTACAGGGAGTGGGTGAGAGAAGCTGGTAATGTGAGGTACAGGGGTGGGTGAGAGAAGCAGGTAGTGTGAGGTGCAGGGGGAGGGTGAGAGAAGCAAGAAGTGTGAGGTGCAGTGGGTGGGTGAGAGAAGCAGGTAGTGTGAGGTACAGGGGGTTGGGAGAGAGAAGCAGGTAGTGTGAGGTGCAGGGGGTGGGTGAGAGACGCAGGTAGTGTGAGGTGCAGATGGTGGGTGAGAGATGCAGGTAGTGTGAGGTGCAGGGGGTGGGTGAGTGAAGCAGGTAGTGTGAGGTACAGGGGGTTGGGAGAGAGAAGCAGGTAGTGTGAGGTACAGGGGGTAGGTAAGTGAAGCAGGTAGTGTGAGGTACAGGGGGTGGGAGAGGGAAGCATGTAGTGTGAGGTGCAGGGGGTGGGTGAGAGAAGCAGGTAATGTGAGGTACAGGTTGTTGGTGAGAGAGTCAGGTAGTGTGAGGTGCAGGGGGTGGGTGAGAGAGATGTAGGTAGTGTGAGGTGCAGGGGGTGGGTGAGAGAAGTAGGTAGTGTGAGGTGCAGGGGTTGGGTCAGAGAAGTAGGTGGTATGAGGTGCAGGGGGTGGGTGAGAGAAGTAGGTAGTGTGAGTTGCAAGGGGTGGGTGAGAGAAGCAGGTGGTGTGAGGTGCAGGGGTTGGGTTAGAGAAGCAGGTGGTGTGAGGTGCAGGGGGTGGGTTAGAGAAGTAGTTAGTGTGAGGTGCAGGGGGTGGGTGAGAGAAGCAGGTAGTGTGAGGTACAGGGGGTGGGTGAGAGAAGCAGGTAGTGTAAGGTACAGGGGGTTGGAAGAGAGAAGCAGGTAGTGTGAGGTTACAGGGTGTGGGAGAGAGAAGCAGTTAGTGTGAGGTACAGAGGGGGGGTGAGAGAAGCAGGTAGTGTGAGGTACAGGGGTGGGTGAGAGAAACAGGTAGTGTGAGGTGCAGGGGGAGGGTGAGAGAAACAAGTAGTGTGAGGTGCAGGGGGTGGGTGAGAGAATAGGTAGTATGAGGTGCAGGGGGTGGGTGAGAGAAGCAGGTAGTGTGAGGTGCGGTGGGTGGGTGAGAGAGTCAGGTAGTGTGAGGTGCAGAGAGTGGCTGAGAGAAGCAGGTAGTGTGAGGTGCAGGGGGTGGGTGAGAGAAGTAGGTAGTGTGAGGTGCAGGGGGTGGGTGAGAGAAGTAGGTAGTGTGAGGTGCAGGGGGTGGGTGAGAGAAGTAGGTAGTGTGAGTTGCAGGGGGTGGGTGAGAGAAGTAGATAATGTGAGGTGAGGGGGTGGGAGAGGGAGGTAGGTAGTGTGAGGTGAGGGGGTGGGTGACTGAAGCAGGCAGTGTGAGGTACATGGGGTTGGTGAGAGAAGCAGGTAGTGTGAGGTACAGGGGGTTGGTGAGTGAAGCAGGTAGTGTGAGGTTACGGGGGGTGGGAGAGAGAAGCAGGTAGTGTGAGGTACAGGGGGTGGGAGAGAGAAGCAGGTAGTGTGAGGTGCAGAGGGGGTTTGAGAGAAGCAGGTAGTGTGAGGTACAGGGGTGGGTGAGAGAAGCAGGTAGTGTGAGGTGCAGGGGGAGGGTGAGAGAAGCATGTAGTGTGAGGTGCAGTGGGTGGGTGAGAGAAGCAGATAGTGTGAGGTACAGGGGGTTGGGAGAGAGAAGCAGGTAGTGTGAGGTGCAGGGGGTGGGTGAGAGACGCAGGTAGTGTGAGGTGCAGAGGGTGGGTGAGAGATGCAGGTAGTGTGAGGTGCAGGGGGTGGGTGAGTGAAGCAGGTAGTGTGAGGTACAGGGGGTTGGGAGAGAGAAGCAGGTAGTGTGAGGTACAGGGGGTTGGTGAGTAAAGCAGGTAGTGTGAGGTTACAGGGTGTGGGAGAGAGAAGCAGGTAATGTGAGGTTACAGGGTGTGGGAGAGAGAAGCAGTTAGTGTGAGGTACAGAGGGGGGGTGAGAGAAGCAGGTAGTGTGAGGTTCAGGGGTGGGTGAGAGAAACAGGTAGTGTGAGGTGCAGGGGGTGGGTGAGAGAAGCAGGTAGTGTAAGGTACAGGGGGTTGGAAGAGAGAAGCAGGTAGTGTGAGGTACAGGGGGTGGGTAAGTGAAGCAGGTAGTGTGAGGTACAGGGGGTGGGAGAGGGAAGCATGTAGTGTGAGGTATAGGGGGTGGGTGAGAGAAGCAGGTAATGTGAGGTACAGGTGGTTGGTGAGAGAAGTAGGTAGTGTGATGTGCGGTGGGTGGGTGAGCGAGTCAGGTAGTGTGAGGTGCAGGGGGTGGGTGAGAGAAGCAGGTAATGTGAGGAACAGGTTGTTGGTGAGAGAGTCAGGTAGTGTGAGGTGCAGGGGGTGGGTGAGAGAGATGTAGGTAGTGTGAGGTGCAGGGGGTGGGTGAGAGAAGTAGGTAGTGTGAGGTGCAGGGGTTGGGTTAGAGAAGTAGGTGGTATGAGGTGCAGGGGGTGGGTGAGAGAAGTAGGTAGTGTGAGTTGCAGGGGGTGGGTGAGAGAAGCAGGTGGTGTGAGGTGCAGGGGTTGGGTTAGAGAAGCAGGTGGTGTGAGGTGCAGGGGGTGGGTTAGAGAAGTAGGTAGTGCGAGGTGCAGGGGGTGGGTGAGAGAAGTAGGCAGTGAGAGTTGCAGGGGGTGGGTGAGAGAAGTAGGTAATGTGAGGTGCAGGGGGTGGGATAGGGAGGTAGGTAGTGTGAGGTGAGGGGGTGATTGAGTGAAGCAGGCAGTGTGAGGTACACGGGGTTGGTGAGAGAAGCAGGTAGTGTGAGGTACACGGGGTTGGTGAGAGAAGCAGGTAGTGTGAGGTACAGGGGGCTGGTGAGTGATGCAGGTAGTGTGAGTTTACAGGGTGTGGGAGAGAGAAGCAGTTAGTGTGAGGTACAGAAGGGGGGTGAGAGAAGCAGGTAGTGTGAGGTACAGGGGTGGGTGAGAGAAACAGGTAGTGTGAGGTGCAGGGGGAGGGTGAGATAAGCAGGTAGTTTGAGGTACAGGGGGTTGGAAGAGAGAAGCAGGTAGTGTGAGGTACAGAGGGTTGGGAGAGAGAAGCAGGTAGTGTGAGGTGCAGGGGGTGGGTGAGTGAAGCAGGTAGTGTGAGGTACAGGGGGTGGGTGAGAGAAGCAGGTAGTGTGAGGTACAGGGGTGGGTGAGAGAAACTGGTAGTGTGAGGTGCCTGGGGTGGGTGAGAGAAGCAGGTATTGTGAGGTACTGGGGGTGGGAGAGAGAAGCAGGTAGTGTGAGGTACAGGGGGTTGGGAGAGAGAAGCAGGTAGTGTGAGGTACAGGGGGTTGGGAGAGAGAAGCAGGTAGTGTGAGGTGCAGGGGGTTGGTGAGAGATGTAAGTATTGTGAGGTACAGGGGGTGGGTGAGAGAAGTAGGTCGTGTGAGGTACAGGGGTGTGTGAGAGAAGCAGGTAGTGTGAGGTGCAGAGGGTGGGTGAGTGAAGCAGGTAGTGTGAGGTACAGGGGGTTGGGAGAGAGAAGCAGGTAGTGTGAGGTACAGGGGGTGGGTAAGTGAAGCAGGTAGTGTGAGGTACAGGGGGTGGGAGAGGGAAGCATGTAGTGTGAGGTGCAGGGGGTGGGTGAGAGAAGCAGGTAATGTGAGGTACAGGTTGTTGGTGAGAGAGTCAGGTAGTGTGAGGTGCAGGGGGTGGGTGAGAGAGATGTAGGTAGTGTGAGGTGCAGGGGGTGGGTGAGAGAAGTAGGTAGTGTGAGGTGCAGGGGTTGGGTTAGAGAAGTAGGTGGTATGAGGTGCAGGGGGTGGGTGAGAGAAGTAGGTAGTGTGAGTTGCAAGGGGTGGGTGAGAGAAGCAGGTGGTGTGAGGTGCAGGGGTTGGGTTAGAGAAGCAGGTGGTGTGAGGTGCAGGGCGTGGGTTAGAGAAGTAGGTAGTGTGAGGTGCAGGGGGTGGGTGAGAGAAGTAGGCAGTGAGAGTTGCAGGGGGTGGGTGAGAGAAGTAGGTAATGTGAGGTGCAGGGGGTGGGATAGGGAGGTAGGTAGTGTGAGTTGAGGGGGTGGGTGAGTGAAGCAGGCAGTGTGAGGTACACGGGGTTGGTGAGAGAAGCAGGTAGTGTGAGGTACAGGGGGTGGGTGAGAGAAGCAAGTAGTGTGAGGTGCAGGGGGTGGGTGAGAGAAGCAGGTAGTGTAAGGTACAGGGGGTTGGAAGAGAGAAGCAGGTAGTGTGAGGTTACAGGGTGTGGGAGAGAGAAGCAGTTAGTGTGAGGTACAGAGGGGGGGTGAGAGAAGCAGGTAGTGTGAGGTACAGGGGTGGGTGAGAGAAACAGGTAGTGTGAGGTACAGGGGGTCGGAGTGAGAAGCTGGTAGTGTGAGGTACAGGGGGTGCGTGAGAGAAGCAGGAAGTGTGAGGTACAGGGGTTGGGCGAGAGAAGCAGGTAGTGTGAGGTGCAGGGGGGGTGAGAGAAGAGGTAGTGTGAGGTGCAGGGGGAGGGTGAGAGAAGCAGGTATTTTGAGGTGCAGGGTGTGTGTGAGAGAAGTAGGTAGTGTGAGGTGCAGGGGGTGGCTGAGAGAAGTAGGTAGTGTGAGTTGCAGTGGGTGGGTGAGAGAAGTAGGTAATGTGAGGTGCAGGGGGTGGGTGAGAGAAGCAGGCAGTGTGAGGTGCAGGGTGTGGGTGAGAGAAGTAGGTAGTGTGAGTTGCAGGGGGTGGGTGAGAGAAGTAGGCAGTGAGAGTTGCAGGGGGTGGGTGAGAGAAGTAGGTAATGTGAGGTGCAGGGGGTGGGATAGGGAGGTAGGTAGTGTGAGTTGAGGGGGTGGGTGAGTGAAGCAGGCAGTGTGAGGTACACGGGGTTGGTGAGAGAAGTAGGTAATGTGAGGTGCAGGGGGTGGGATAGGGAGATAGGTACTGTGAGGTGAGGGGGTGGGAGAGGGAGGTAGGTAGTGTGAGGTGAGGGGGTGGGTGAGAGAAGCAGGCAGTGTGAGGTATATGGGGTTGGTGAGTGAAGCAGGTAAAGTGAGGTACAGGGTGTGGGAGAGAGAAGCAGGTAGTGTGAGGTACAGAGGGTTTGTGAGAGCAGCAGGTAGTGTGAGGTGCAGAGGGAGGGTGAGTGAAGCAGGTAGTGTGAGGTGCAGGGTGTGGGTGAGAGAAGCAGGTAGTGTGAGGTACAAGGGGTTTGGAGAGAGAAGCAGGTAGTGTGAGGTACAGGGGGTTGGTAGAGAAAAGCAGGTAGTGTGAGGTACGGGGGGTGGGTGAGTGAAGCAGGTAGTGTGAGGTGCAGGGGGTGGGTGAGAGAAGAGTTAGTGTGAGGTGCAGGGGATGTGTGAGATAATCAGGTAGTGTGAGGTACAGGGGGTTGGGAGAGAGAAGCAGTTAGTATGAGGTATAGGGAGTTGGGAGAGAGAAGCAGGTAGTGTGAGGTACAGTGGGTGGGTGAATGAATCAGGTAGTGTGAGGTACAGGGGGTGGGAGAGGGTAGCATTTAGTGTGAGGTATAGGGGGTGGGTGAGAGAAGCAGGTAGTGTGAGTTTCAGGGGGTGGGTGAGAGAAGCAGGTAGTGTGAGCTACAGGGGGTGGGTGAGAGAAGCAGTTAGTGTGAGGTGCAGGGGGTGGGTAAGAGAAGAGGTAGTGTGAGGTGCAGGGGGTGGGAGAGAGAAGCAGATAGTGTGAGGTACAGGGGGTGGTTGAGAGAAGCAGGTGGTGTGAGGTGCAGGGGGTGGGTGAGAGAAGCAGATAGTGTGAGGTACAGGGGGTGGTTGAGAGAAGTAGGTAGTGTGAGGTGCAGGGGGTGGGTTAGAGAAGTAGGTAGTATGAGGTGCAGGGTGTGGGTGAGAGAAGTAGGTAGTGTGAGTTGAAGGGGGTGGGTGAGAGAAGTAGGTAATGTGAGGTGAGGGGGTGGGAGAGGGAGGTAGGTAGTGTGAGGTGAGGGGGTGGGTGAGTGAAACAGGCAGTGTGAGGTACACGGGGTTGGTGAGAGAAGCAGGTAGTGTGAGGTACAGGGGGTTGGTGAGTGAAGCAGGTAATGTGAGGTTACAGGGTGTGGGAGAGAGAAGCAGTTAGTGTGAGGTACACGGGGTTGGTGAGAGAAGCAGGTAGTGTGAGGTACAGGGGGTTGGTGAGTGAAGCAGGTAGTGTGAGGTACAGGGGGATGGGAGAAAGAAGCAGGTAATGTGAGGTTACAGGGTGTGGGAGAGAGAAGCAGTTAGTGTGAGGTACAGAGTGGGGGTGAGAGAAGCAGGTAGTGTGAGGTACAGGGGTGGGTGAGAGAAGCAGGCAGTGTGAGGTGCAGGGGGAGGGTGAGAGAAGCAAGTAGTGTGAGGTGCAGTGGGTGGGTGAGAGAAGCAGGTAGTGTGAGGTACAGGGGGTTGGGAGAGAGAAGCAGGTAGTGAGAGGTGCAGGGGGTGGGTGAGAGACGCAGGTAGTGTGAGGTACAGGGGGTTGGTGAGAGAAGCAGGTAGTGTGAGGTGCAGGGGGTGGGTGAGAGACGCAGGTAGTGTGAGGTGCAGAGGGTGGGTGAGAGACGCAGGTAGTGTGAGGTGCAGGGGGTGGGTGAGTGAAGCAGGCAGTGGGAGGTAAAGAGGTTTGGGAGAGAGAAGCAGGTAGTGTGAGGTACAGGGGTGGGTAAGTGAAGCAGGTAGTGTGAGGTACAGGGGGTGGGTGAGAGAAGCTGGTAATGTGAGGTACAGGGGTGGGTGAGAGAAGCAGGTAGTGTGAGGTGCAGGGGGAGGGTGAGAGAAGCAAGTAGTGTGAGGTGCAGTGGGTGGGTGATAGAAGCAGGTAGTGTGAGGTACAGGGGGTTGGGAGAGAGAAGCAGGTAGTGTGAGGTGCAGGGGGTGGGTGAGAGACGCAGGTAGTGTGAGGTGCAGATGGTGGGTGAGAGATGCAGGTAGTGTGAGGTGCAGGGGGTGGGTGAGTGAAGCAGGTAGTGTGAGGTACAGGGGGTTGGGAGAGAGAAGCAGGTAGTGTGAGGTACAGGGGGTAGGTAAGTGAAGCAGGTAGTGTGAGGTACAGGGGGTGGGAGAGTGAAGCATGTAGTGTGAGGTGCAGGGGGTGGGTGAGAGAAGCAGGTAATGTGAGGTACAGGTTGTTGGTGAGAGAGTCAGGTAGTGTGAGGTGCAGGGGGTGGGTGAGAGAGATGTAGGTAGTGTGAGGTGCAGGGGGTGGGTGAGAGAAGTAGGTAGTGTGAGGTGCAGGGGTTGGGTTAGAGAAGTAGGTGGTATGAGGTGCAGGGGGTGGGTGAGAGAAGTAGGTAGTGTGAGTTGCAAGGGGTGGGTGAGAGAAGCAGGTGGTGTGAGGTGCAGGGGTTGGGTTAGAGAAGCAGGTGGTGTGAGGTGCAGGGGGTGGGTTAGAGAAGTAGTTAGTGTGAGGTGCAGGGGGTGGGTGAGAGAAGCAGGTAGTGTGAGGTACAGGGGGTGGGTGAGAGAAGCAGGTAGTGTAAGATACAGGGGGTTGGAAGAGAGAAGCAGGTAGTGTGAGGTTACAGGGTGTGGGAGAGAGAAGCAGTTAGTGTGAGGTACAGAGGGGGGGTGAGAGAAGCAGGTAGTGTGAGGTACAGGGGTTGGTGAGAGAAACAGGTAGTGTGAGGTGAAGGGGGAGGGTGAGAGAAACAAGTAGTGTGAGGTGCAGGGGGTGGGTGAGAGAATAGGTAGTATGAGGTGCAGAGGGTGGGTGAGAGAAGCAGGTAGTGTGAGGTGCGGTGGGTGGGTGAGAGAGTCAGGTAGTGTGAGGTGCAGAGAGTGGCTGAGAGAAGCAGGTAGTGTGAGGTGCAGGGGGTGGGTGAGAGAAGTAGGTAGTGTGAGGTGCAGGGGGTGGGTGAGAGAAGTAGGTAGTGTGAGGTGCAGGGGGTGGGTGAGAGAAGTAGGTAGTGTGAGTTGCAGGGGGTGGGTGAGAGAAGTAGATAATGTGAGGTGAGGGGGTGGGAGAGGGAGGTAGGTAGTGTGAGGTGAGGGGGTGGGTGACTGAAGCAGGCAGTGTGAGGTACATGGGGTTGGTGAGAGAAGCAGGTAGTGTGAGGTACAGGGGGTTGGTGAGTGAAGCAGGTAGTGTGAGGTTACGGGGGGTGGGAGAGAGAAGCAGGTAGTGTGAGGTACAGGGGGTGGGAGAGAGAAGCAGGTAGTGTGAGGTGCAGAGGGGGTTTGAGAGAAGCAGGTAGTGTGAGGTACAGGGGTGGGTGAGAGAAGCAGGTAGTGTGAGGTGCAGGGGGAGGGTGAGAGAAGCATGTAGTGTGAGGTGCAGTGGGTGGGTGAGAGAAGCAGATAGTGTGAGGTACAGGGGGTTGGGAGAGAGAAGCAGGTAGTGTGAGGTGCAGGGGGTGGGTGAGAGACGCAGGTAGTGTGAGGTGCAGAGGGTGGGTGAGAGATGCAGGTAGTGTGAGGTGCAGGGGGTGGGTGAGTGAAGCAGTTAGTGTGAGGTACAGGGGGTTGGGAGAGAGAAGCAGGTAGTGTGAGGTACAGGGGGTTGGTGAGTAAAGCAGGTAGTGTGAGGTTACAGGGTGTGGGAGAGAGAAGCAGGTAATGTGAGGTTACAGGGTGTGGGAGAGAGAAGCAGTTAGTGTGAGGTACAGAGGGGGGGTGAGAGAAGCAGGTAGTGTGAGGTTCAGGGGTGGGTGAGAGAAACAGGTAGTGTGAGGTGCAGGGGGTGGGTGAGAGAAGCAGGTAGTGTAAGGTACAGGGGGTTGGAAGAGAGAAGCAGGTAGTGTGAGGTACAGGGGGTGGGTAAGTGAAGCAGGTAGTGTGAGGTACAGGGGGTGGGAGAGGGAAGCATGTAGTGTGAGGTATAGGGGGTGGGTGAGAGAAGCAGGTAATGTGAGGTACAGGTGGTTGGTGAGAGAAGTAGGTAGTGTGATGTGCGGTGGGTGGGTGAGCGAGTCAGGTAGTGTGAGGTGCAGGGGGTGGGTGAGAGAAGCAGGTAATGTGAGGAACAGGTTGTTGGTGAGAGAGTCAGGTAGTGTGAGGTGCAGGGGGTG
The DNA here is from genome assembly GCA_031769625.1 of Taudactylus pleione. NCBI lineage: Eukaryota > Metazoa > Chordata > Amphibia > Anura > Myobatrachidae > Taudactylus > Taudactylus pleione. The sequence goes on from JAUIMM010000740.1 coordinate 1,138,358, forward strand.
GGTGAGAGAGATGTAGGTAGTGTGAGGTGCAGGGGGTGGGTGAGAGAAGTAGGTAGTGTGAGGTGCAGGGGTTGGGTTAGAGAAGTAGGTGGTATGAGGTGCAGGGGGTGGGTGAGAGAAGTAGGTAGTGTGAGTTGCAGGGTGTGGGTGAGAGAAGCAGGTGGTGTGAGGTGCAGGGGTTGGGTTAGAGAAGCAGGTGGTGTGAGGTGCAGGGGGTGGGTTAGAGAAGTAGGTAGTGCGAGGTGCAGGGGGTGGGTGAGAGAAGTAGGCAGTGAGAGTTGCAGGGGGTGGGTGAGAGAAGTAGGTAATGTGAGGTGCAGGGGGTGGGATAGGGAGGTAGATAGTGTGAGGTGAGGGGGTGGGTGAGTGAAGCAGGCAGTGTGAGGTACACGGGGTTGGTGAGAGAAGCAGGTAGTGTGAGGTACACGGGGTTGGTGAGAGAAGCAGGTAGTGTGAGGTACAGGGGGCTGGTGAGTGATGCAGGTAGTGTGAGTTTACAGGGTGTGGGAGAGAGAAGCAGTTAGTGTGAGGTACAGAAGGTTGGTGAGAGAAGCAGGTAGTGTGAGGTACAGGGGTGGGTGAGAGAAACAGGTAGTGTGAGGTGCAGGGGGAGGGTGAGATAAGCAGGTAGTTTGAGGTACAGGGGGTTGGAAGAGAGAAGCAGGTAGTGTGAGGTACAGGGGGTGGGTGAGAGAAGCAGGTAGTGTGAGGTACAGGGGTGGGTGAGAGAAACTGGTAGTGTGAGGTGCCTGGGGTGGGTGAGAGAAGCAGGTATTGTGAGGTACTGGGGGTGGGAGAGAGAAGCAGGTAGTGTGAGGTACAGGGGGTTGGGAGAGAGAAGCAGGTAGTGTGAGGTACAGGGGGTTGGGAGAGAGAAGCAGGTAGTGTGAGGTGCAGGGGGTTGGTGAGAGATGTAAGTATTGTGAGGTGCAGGGGGTGGGTGAGAGAAGTAGGTAGTGTGAGGTACAGAGGTGGGTGAGAGAAGCAGGTAGAGTGAGGTACAGGGGTGTGTGAGAGAAGCAGGTAGTGTGAGGTGCAGAGGGTGGGTGAGTGAAGCAGGTAGTGTGAGGTACAGGGGGTGGGAGAGGGTAGCAGGTATTGTGAGGTATAGGGGGTGGGTGAGAGAAGAGGTAGTGTGAGGTGCAGGGGGTGGGTGAGAGAAATAGGTAGTGTGACGTGCAGGGGGTTTGTGAGAGAAGAGGTAGTATGAGGTGCAGGGGGTTGGGAGAGAGAAGCAGGTAGTGTGAGGTACAGGGGGTGGGTGAGAGAAGAGGTAGTGTGAGGTGCAGGGGGTGGGTGAGAGAAGCAGGTAGTGTGAGGTGCAGGGGTAGGGAGAGAGAAGCAAATAGTGTGAGGTGCAGTGGGTGGGTGAGAGAAGCAGGTAGTGTGAGGTACAGGGGGTTGGGAGAGAGAAGCAGGTAGTGTGAGGTGCAGGGGGTGGCTGAGAGACGCAGGTAGTGTGAGGTGCAGATGGTGGGTGAGAGATGCAGGTAGTGTGAGGTGCAGGGGGTGGGTGAGTGAAGCAGGTAGTGTGAGGTACAGGGGGTTGGGAGAGAGAAACAGGTAGTGTGAGGTACAGGGGGTGGGTAAGTGAAGCAGGTAGTGTGAGGTACAGGGGGTGGGAGAGGGAAGCATGTAGTGTGAGGTACAGGGGGTGGGTGAGAGAAGCAGGTAATGTGAGGTACAGGTGGTTGGTGAGAGAAGCAGGTAGTGTGATGTGCGGTGGGTGGGTGAGCGAGTCAGGTAGTGTGAGGTGCAGGGGGTGGGTGAGAGAAGCAGGTAATGTGAGGTACAGGTTGTTGGTGAGAGAGTCAGGTAGTGTGAGGTGCAGGGGGTGGGTGAGGGAGATGTAGGTAGTGTGAGGTGCAGGGGGTGGGTGAGAGAAGTAGGTAGTGTGAGGTGCAGGGGTTGGGTTAGAGAAGTAGGTGGTATGAGGTGCAGGGGGTGGGTGAGAGAAGAAGGTAGTGTGAGTTGCAAGGGGTGGGTGAGAGAAGCAGGTGGTGTGAGGTGCAGGGGTTGGGTTAGAGAAGCAGGTGGTGTGAGGTGCAGGGGGTGGGTTAGAGAAGTAGGTAGTGTGAGGTGCAGGGGGTGGGTGAGAGAAGTAGGCAGTGAGAGTTGCAGGGGGTGGGGAGAGAAGTAGGTAATGTGAGGTGCAGGGGGTGGGATAGGGAGGTAGATAGTGTGAGGTACACGGGGTTGGTGAGAGAAGCAGGTAGTGTGAGGTACAGGGGGTTGGTGAGTAAAGCAGGTAGTGTGAGGTTACAGGGTGTGGGAGAGAGAAGCAGGTAATGTGAGGTTACAGGGTGTGGGAGAGAGAAGCAGTTAGTGTGAGGTACAGAGGGGGGGTGAGAGAAGCAGGTAGTGTGAGGTTCAGGGGTGGGTGAGAGAAACAGGTAGTGTGAGGTGCAGGGGGTCGGTGAGAGAAACAGGTAGTGTGAGGTGCAGGTGGTGGGTGAGAGAAGCAGGTAGTGTAAGGTACAGGGGGTTGGAAGAGAGAAGCAGGTAGTGTGAGGTTACAGGGTGTGGGAGAGAGAAGCAGTTAGTGTGAGGTACAGAGGGGGGGTGAGAGAAGCAGGTAGTGTGAGGTACAGGGGTGGGTGAGAGAAACAGGTAGTGTGAGGTGCAGGGGGAGGGTGAGAGAAACAATTAGTGTGAGGTGCAGGGGGTGGGTGAGAGAAAAGGTAGTATGAGGTGCAGGGGGTGGGTGAGAGAAGCAGGTAGTGTGAGGTGCGGTGGGTGGGTGAGAGAGTCAGGTAGTGTGAGGTGCAGAGAGTGACTGAGAGAAGCAGGTAGTGTGAGGTGCAGGGGGTTGGTGAGAGAAGTAGGTAGTGTGAGGTGCAGGGGGTGGGTGAGAGAAGTAGGTAGTGTGAGGTGCAGGGGGTGGGTGAGAGAAGTAGGTAGTGTGAGGTGCAGAGGGTGGGTTAGAGAAGTAGGTAGTATGAGGTGCAGGGTGTGGGTGAGAGAAGTAGGTAGTGTGAGTTGCAGGGGGTGGGTGAGAGAAGTAGGTAATATGAGGTGAGGGGGTGGGAGAGGGAGGTAGGTATTGTGAGGTGAGGGGGTGGGTGACTGAAGCAGGCAGTGTGAGGTACATGGGGTTGGTGAGAGAAGCAGGTAGTGTGAGGTACAGGGGGTTGGTGAGTGAAGCAGGTAGTGTGAGGTTACGGGGGGTGATAGAGAGAAGCAGGTAGTGTGAGGTACAGGGGTGGGTGAGAGAATCAGGTAGTGTGAGGTGCAGGGGGAGGGTGAGAGAAGCAAGTAGTGTGAGGTGCAGTGGGTGGGTGAGAGAAGCAGGTAGTGTGAGGTACAGGGGGTTGGGAGAGAGAAGCAGGTAGTGTGAGGTGCAGGGGGTGGGTGAGAGACGCAGGTAGTGTGAGGTGCAGAGGGTGGGTGAGAGATGCAGGTAGTGTGAGGTGCAGGGGGTGGGTGAGTGAAGCAGGTAGTGTGAGGTACAGGGGGTTGGGAGAGAGAAGCAGGTAGTGTGAGGTACAGGGGGTGGGTAAGTGAAGCAGGTAGTGTGAGATACAGGGGGTGGGAGAGGGAAGCACGTAGTGTGAGGTGCAGGGGGTGGGTGAGAGAAGCAGGTAATGTGAGGTACAGGTGGTTGGTGAGAGAAGTAGGTAGTGTGATGTGCGGTGGGTGGGTGAGCGAGTCAGGTAGTGTGAGGTGCAGGGGGTGGGTGAGAGAAGCAGGTAATGTGAGGTACAGGTTGTTGGTGAGAGAGTCAGGTAGTGTGAGGTGCAGGGGGTGGGTGAGAGAGATGTAGGTAGTGTGAGGTGCAGGGGGTGGGTGAGAGAAGTAGGTAGTGTGAGTTGCAAGGGGTGGGTGAGAGAAGCAGGTGGTGTGAGGTGCAGGGGTTGGGTTAGAGAAGCAGGTGGTGTGAGGTGCAGGGGGTGGGTTAGAGAAGTAGTTAGTGTGAGGTGCAGGGGGTGGGTGAGAGAAGCAGGTAGTGTGAGGTACAGGGGGTGGGTGAGAGAAGCAGGTAGTGTAAGGTACAGGGGGTTGGAAGAGAGAAGCAGGTAGTGTGAGGTTACAGGGTGTGGGAGAGAGAAGCAGTTAGTGTGAGGTACAGAGGGGGGGTGAGAGAAGCAGGTAGTGTGAGGTACAGGGGTGGGTGAGAGAAACAGGTAGTGTGAGGTGCAGGGGGAGGGTGAGAGAAACAAGTAGTGTGAGGTGCAGGGGGTGGGTGAGAGAATAGGTAGTATGAGGTGCAGGGGGTGGGTGAGAGAAGCAGGTAGTGTGAGGTGCGGTGGGTGGGTGAGAGAGTCAGGTAGTGTGAGGTGCAGAGAGTGGCTGAGAGAAGCAGGTAGTGTGAGGTGCAGGGGGTGGGTGAGAGAAGTAGGTAGTGTGAGGTGCAGGGGGTGGGTGAGAGAAGTAGGTAGTGTGAGGTGCAGGGGGTGGGTGAGAGAAGTAGGTAGTGTGAGTTGCAGGGGGTGGGTGAGAGAAGTAGATAATGTGAGGTGAGGGGGTGGGAGAGGGAGGTAGGTAGTGTGAGGTGAGGGGGTGGGTGACTGAAGCAGGCAGTGTGAGGTACATGGGGTTGGTGAGAGAAGCAGGTAGTGTGAGGTACAGGGGGTTGGTGAGTGAAGCAGGTAGTGTGAGGTTACGGGGGGTGGGAGAGAGAAGCAGGTAGTGTGAGGTACAGGGGGTGGGAGAGAGAAGCAGGTAGTGTGAGGTACAGGGGGTGGGAGAGAGAAGCAGGTAGTGTGAGGTGCAGGGGTGGGTGAGAGAAGCAGGTAGTGTGAGGTGCAGGGGGAGGGTGAGAGAAGCATGTAGTGTGAGGTGCAGTGGGTTGGTGAGAGAAGCAGATAGTGTGAGGTACAGGGGGTTGGGAGAGAGAAGCAGGTAGTGTGAGGTGCAGGGGGTGGGTGAGAGACGCAGGTAGTGTGAGGTGCAGAGGGTGGGTGAGAGATGCAGGTAGTGTGAGGTGCAGGGGGTGGGTGAGTGAAGCAGGTAGTGTGAGGTACAGGGGGTTGGGAGAGAGAAGCAGGTAGTGTGAGGTACAGGGGGAGGGTGAGAGAAGCATGTAGTGTGAGGTGCAGTGGGTGGGTGAGAGAAGCAGATAGTGTGAGGTACAGGGGGTTGGGAGAGAGAAGCAGGTAGTGTGAGGTGCAGGGGGTGGGTGAGAGACGCAGGTAGTGTGAGGTGCAGAGGGTGGGTGAGAGATGCAGGTAGTGTGAGGTGCAGGGGGTGGGTGAGTGAAGCAGGTAGTGTGAGGTACAGGGGGTTGGGAGAGAGAAGCAGGTAGTGTGAGGTACAGGGGGTGGGTAAGTGAAGCAGGTAGTGTGAGGTACAGGGGGTGGGAGAGGGAAGCATGTAGTGTGAGGTATAGGGGGTGGGTGAGAGAAGCAGGTAATGTGAGGTACAGGTGGTTGGTGAGAGAAGTAGGTAGTGTGATGTGCGGTGGGTGGGTGAGCGAGTCAGGTAGTGTGAGGTGCAGGGGGTGGGTGAGAGAAGCAGGTAATGTGAGGAACAGGTTGTTGGTGAGAGAGTCAGGTAGTGTGAGGTGCAGGGGGTGGGTGAGAGAGATGTAGGTAGTGTGAGGTGCAGGGGGTGGGTGAGAGAAGTAGGTAGTGTGAGGTGCAGGGGTTGGGTTAGAGAAGTAGGTGGTATGAGGTGCAGGGGGTGGGTGAGAGAATAGGTAGTATGAGGTGCAGGGGGTGGGTGAGAGAAGCAGGTAGTGTGAGGTGCGGTAGGTGGGTGAGAGAGTCAGGTAGTGTGAGGTGCAGGGGGAGGGTGAGAGAAACAAGTAGTGTGAGGTGCAGGGGGTGGGTGAGAGAATAGGTAGTATGAGGTGCAGGGGGTGGGTGAGAGAAGCAGGTAGTGTGAGGTGCGGTGGGTGGGTGAGAGAGTCAGGTAGTGTGAGGTGCAGAGAGTGGCTGAGAGAAGCAGGTAGTGTGAGGTGCAGGGGGTGGGTGAGAGAAGTAGGTAGTGTGAGGTGAAGGGGGTGGGTGAGAGAAGTAGGTAGTGTGAGGTGCAGGGGGTGGGTGAGAGAAGTAGGTAGTGTGAGTTGCAGGGGGTGGGTGAGAGAAGTAGATAATGTGAGGTGAGGGGGTGGGAGAGGGAGGTAGGTAGTGTGAGGTGAGGGGGTGGGTGACTGAAGCAGGCAGTGTGAGGTACATGGGGTTGGTGAGAGAAGCAGGTAGTGTGAGGTACAGGGGGTTGGTGAGTGAAGCAGGTAGTGTGAGGTTACGGGGGGTGGGAGAGAGAAGCAGGTAGTGTGAGGTACAGGGGGTGGGAGAGAGAAGCAGGTAGTGTGAGGTGCAGAGGGGGTTTGAGAGAAGCAGGTAGTGTGAGGTACAGGGGTGGGTGAGAGAAGCAGGTAGTGTGAGGTGCAGGGGGAGGGTGAGAGAAGCATGTAGTGTGAGGTGCAGTGGGTGGGTGAGAGAAGCAGATAGTGTGAGGTACAGGGGGTTGGGAGAGACAAGCAGGTAGTGTGAGGTGCAGGGGGTGGGTGAGAGACGCAGGTAGTGTGAGGTGCAGAGGGTGGGTGAGAGATGCAGGTAGTGTGAGGTGCAGGGGGTGGGTGAGTGAAGCAGGTAGTGTGAGGTACAGGGGGTTGGGAGAGAGAAGCAGGTAGTGTGAGGTACAGGGGGTGGGTAAGTGAAGCAGGTAGTGTGAGGTACAGGGGGTGGGAGAGGGAAGCATGTAGTGTGAGGTACACGTGGTTGGTGAGAGAAGTAGGTAGTGTGATGTGCGGTGGGTGGGTGAGCGAGTCAGGTAGTGTGAGGTGCAGGGGGTGGGTGAGAGAAGCAGGTAATGTGAGGAACAGGTTGTTGGTGAGAGAGTCAGGTAGTGTGAGGTGCAGGGGGTGGGTGAGAGAGATGTAGGTAGTGTGAGGTGCAGGGGGTGGGTGAGAGAAGTAGGTAGTGTGAGGTGCAGGGGTTGGGTTAGAGAAGTAGGTGGTATGAGGTGCAGGGGGTGGGTGAGAGAAGTAGGTAGTGTGAGTTGCAGGGGGTGGGTGAGAGAAGCAGGTGGTGTGAGGTGCAGGGGTTGGGTTAGAGAAGCAGGTGGTGTGAGGTGCAGGGGGTGGGTTAGAGAATTAGGTAGTGCGAGGTGCAGGGGGTGGGTGAGAGAAGTAGGCAGTGAGAGTTGCAGGGGCTGGGTGAGAGAAGTAGGTAATGTGAGGTGCAGGGGGTGGGATAGGGAGGTAGGTAGTGTGAGGTGAGGGGGTGGGTGAGTGAAGCAGGCAGTGTGAGGTACACGGGGTTGGTGAGAGAAGCAGGTAGTGTGAGGTACACGGGGTTGGTGAGAGAAGCAGGTAGTGTGAGGTACAGGGGGCTGGTGAGTGATGCAGGTAGTGTGAGTTTACAGGGTGTGGGAGAGAGAAGCAGTTAGTGTGAGGTACAGAAGGGGGGTGAGAGAAGCAGGTAGTGTGAGGTACAGGGGTGGGTGAGAGAAACAGGTAGTGTGAGGTGCAGGGGGAGGGTGAGATAAACAGGTAGTGTGAGGTACTGGGGGTGGGAGAGAGAAGCAGGTAGTGTGAGGTACAGGGGGTTGGGAGAGAGAAGCAGGTAGTGTGAGGTACAGGGGGTTGGGAGAGAGAAGCAGGTAGTGTGAGGTGCAGGGGGTTGGTGAGAGATGTAAGTATTGTGAGGTGCAGGGGGTGGGTGAGAGAAGTAGGTAGTGTGAGGTACAGAGGTGGGTGAGAGAAGCAGGTAGAGTGAGGTACAGGGGTGTGTGAGAGAAGCAGGTAGTGTGAGGTGCAGAGGGTGGGTGAGTGAAGCAGGTAGTGTGAGGTACAGGGGGTGGGAGAGGGTAGCAGGTATTGTGAGGTATAGGGGGTGGGTGAGAGAAGAGGTAGTGTGAGGTGCAGGGGGTGGGTGAGAGAAATAGGTAGTGTGAGGTGCAGGGGGTTTGTGAGAGCAGAGGTAGTATGAGGTGCAGGGGGTTGGGAGAGAGAAGCAGGTAGTGTGAGGTACAGGGGGTGGGTGAGAGAAGAGGTAGTGTGAGGTGCAGGGGGTGGGTGAGAGAAGCAGGTAGTGTGAGGTGCAGGGGGAGGTTGAGAGAAGCAGGTAGTGTGAGGTGCAGGGGGAGGGAGAGAGAAGCAAGTAGTGTGAGGTGCAGTGGGTGGGTGAGAGAAGCAGGTAGTGTGAGGTACAGGGGGTTGGGAGAGAGAAGCAGGTAGTGTGAGGTGCAGGGGGTGGCTGAGAGACGCAGGTAGTGTGAGGTGCAGATGGTGGGTGAGAGATGCAGGTAGTGTGAGGTGCAGGGGGTGGGTGAATGAAGCAGGTAGTGTGAGGTACAGGGGGTTGGGAGAGAGAAGCAGGTAGTGTGAGGTACAGGGGGTGGGTAAGTGAAGCAGGTAGTGTGAGGTACAGGGGGTGGGAGAGGGAAGCATGTAGTGTGAGGTACAGGGGGTGGGTGAGAGAAGCAGGTAATGTGAGGTACAGGTGGTTGGTGAGAGAAGCAGGTAGTGTGATGTGCGGTGGGTGGGTGAGCGAGTCAGGTAGTGTGAGGTGCAGGGGGTGGGTGAGAGAAGCAGGTAATGTGAGGTACAGGTTGTTGGTGAGAGAGTCAGGTAGTGTGAGGTGCAGGGGGTGGGTGAGGGAGATGTAGGTAGTGTGAGGTGCAGGGGGTGGGTGAGAGAAGTAGGTAGTGTGAGGTGCAGGGGTTGGGTTAGAGAAGTAGGTGGTATGAGGTGCAGGGGGTGGGTGAGAGAAGTAGGTAGTGTGAGTTGCAAGGGGTGGGTGAGAGAAGCAGGTGGTGTGAGGTGCAGGGGTTGGGTTAGAGAAGCTGGTGGTGTGAGGTGCAGGGGGTGGGTTAGAGAAGTAGGTAGTGTGAGGTGCAGGGGGTGGGTGAGAGAAGTAGGCAGTGAGAGTTGCAGGGGGTGGGTGAGAGAAGTAGGTAATGTGAGGTGCAGGGGGTGGGATAGGGAGGTAGATAGTGTGAGGTACACGGGGTTGGTGAGAGAAGCAGGTAGTGTGAGGTACAGGGGGTTGGTGAGTAAAGCAGGTAGTGTGAGGTTACAGGGTGTGGGAGAGAGAAGCAGGTAATGTGAGGTTACAGGGTGTGGGAGAGAGAAGCAGTTAGTGTGAGGTACAGAGGGGGGGTGAGAGAAGCAGGTAGTGTGAGGTTCAGGGGTGGGTGAGAGAAACAGGTAGTGTGAGGTGCAGGGGGTGGGTGAGAGAAGCAGGTAGTGTAAGGTACAGGGGGTTGGAAGAGAGAAGCAGGTAGTGTGAGGTTACAGGGTGTGGGAGAAAGAAGCAGTTAGTGTGAGGTACAGAGGGGGGTGAGAGAAGCAGGTAGTGTGAGGTACAGGGGTGGGTGAGAGAAACAGGTAGTGTGAGGTGCAGGGGGAGGGTGAGAGAAACAATTAGTGTGAGGTGCAGGGGGTGGGTGAGAGAATAGGTAGTATGAGGTGCAGGGGGTGGGTGAGAGAAGCAGGTAGTGTGAGGTGCGGTGGGTGGGTGAGAGAGTCAGGTAGTGTGAGGTGCAGAGAGTGGCTGAGAGAAGCAGGTAGTGTGAGGTGCAGGGGGTTGGTGAGAGAAGTAGGTAGTGTGAGGTGCAGGGGGTGGGTGAGAGAAGTAGGTAGTGTGAGGTGCAGGGGGTGGGTGAGAGAAGTAGGTAGTGTGAGGTGCAGAGGGTGGGTTAGAGAAGTAGGTAATATGAGGTGCAGGGTGTGGGTGAGAGAAGTAGGTAGTGTGAGTTGCAGGGGGTGGGTGAGAGAAGTAGGTAATGTGAGGTGAGGGGGTGGGAGAGGGAGGTAGGTATTGTGAGGTGAGGGGGTGGGTGAGAGAAGCAGGTAGTGTGAGGTGCGGTGGGTGGGTGAGAGAGTCAGGTAGTGTGAGGTGCAGAGAGTGGCTGAGAGAAGCAGGCAGTGTGAGGTACATGGGGTTGGTGAGAGAAGCAGGTAGTGTGAGGTACAGGGGGTTGGTGAGTGAAGCAGGTAGTGTGAGGTTACGGGGGGTGATAGAGAGAAGCAGGTAGTGTGAGGTACAGGGGGTGGGAGAGAGAAGCAGGTAATGAGAGGTTACAGGATGTGGGAGAGAGAAGCAGTTAGTGTGAGGTACAGAGGGGGTTTGAGAGAAGCAGGTAGTGTGAGGTACAGGGGTGGGTGAGAGAAGCAGGTAGTGTGAGGTGCAGGGGGAGGGTGAGAGAAGCAAGTAGTGTGAGGTGCAGTGGGTGGGTGAGAGAAGCAGGTAGTGTGAGGTACAGGGGGTTGGGAGAGAGAAGCAGGTAGTGTGAGGTGCAGGGGGTGGGTGAGAGACGCAGGTAGTGTGAGGTGCAGAGGGTGGGTGAGAGATGCAGGTAGTGTGAGGTGCAGGGGGTGGGTGAGTGAAGCAGGTAGTGTGAGGTACAGGGGGTTGGGAGAGAGAAGCAGGTAGTGTGAGGTACAGGGGGTGGGTAAGTGAAGCAGGTAGTGTGAGGTACAGGGGGTGGGAGAGGGAAGCACGTAGTGTGAGGTGCAGGGGGTGGGTGAGAGAAGCAGGTAATGTGAGGTACAGGTGGTTGGTGAGAGAAGTAGGTAGTGTGATGTGCGGTGGGTGGGTGAGCGAGTCAGGTAGTGTGAGGTGCAGGGGGTGGGTGAGAGAAGCAGGTAATGTGAGGTACAGGTTGTTGGTGAGAGAGTCAGGTAGTGTGAGGTGCAGGGGGTGGGTGAGAGAGATGTAGGTAGTGTGAGGTGCAGGGGGTGGGTGAGAGAAGTAGGTAGTGTGAGGTGCAGGGGTTGGGTTAGAGAAGCAGGTGGTATGAGGTGCAGGGGTTGGGTTAGAGAAGCAGGTGGTGTGAGGTGCAGGGGGTGGGTTAGAGAAGTAGGTAGTGTGAGGTGCAGGGGGTGAGTGAGAGAAGTAGGCAGTGAGAGTTGCAGGGGGTGGGTGAGAGAAGTAGGTAATGTGAGGCGCAGGGGGTGGGATAGGGAGGTAGGTAGTGTGAGGTGAGGGGGTGGGTGAGTGAAGCAGGCAGTGTGATGTACACGGGGTTGGTGAGAGAAGCAGGTAGTGTGAGGTACAGGGGGCTGGTGAGTGATGCAGGTAGTGTGAGTTTACAGGGTATGGGAGAGAGAAGCAGTTAGTGTGAGGTACAGAAGGGGGGTGAGAGAAGCAGGTAGTGTGAGGTACAGGGGTGGGTGAGAGAAACAGGTAGTGTGTGGTGCAGGGGGAGGGTGAGATAAGCAAGTACTGAGAGGTGCAGGGGGTGGGTGAAAGAAGCAGGTAGTGTGAGGTACAGGGGGTTGGAAGAGAGAAGCAGGTAGTGTGAGGTACAGAGGGTTGGGAGAGAGAAGCAGGTAGTATGAGGTGCAGGGGGTGGGTGAGTGAAGCAGGTAGTGTGAGGTACAGGGGGTGGGTGAGAGAAGCAGGTAGTGTGAGGTACAGGGGTGGGTGAGAGAAACAGGTTGTGTTAGGTGCCTGGGGTGGGTGAGAGAAGCAGGTATTGTGAGGTACTGGGGGTGGGAGAGAGAAGCAGGTAGTGTGAGGTACAGGGGGTTGGGAGAGAGAAGCAGGTAGTGTGAGGTACAGGGGGTTGGGAGAGAGAAGCAGGTAGTGTGAGGTGCAAGGGGTGGGTGAGTGAAGCAGGTAGTGTGAGGTGCAGGGGGTTGGTGAGAGATGTAAGTATTGTGAGGTGCAGGGGGTGGGTGAGAGAAGTAGGTAGTGTGAGGTACAGAGGTGGGTGAGAGAAGCAGGTAGAGTGAGGTACAGGGGTGTGTGAGAGAAGCAGGTAGTGTGAGGTGCAGAGGGTGGGTGAGTGAAGCAGGTAGTGTGAGGTACAGGGGGTGGGACAGGGTAGCAGGTATTGTGAGGTATAGGGGGTGGGTGAGAGAAGAGGTAGTGTGAGGTGCAGGGGGTGGGTGAGAGAAGTAGGTAGTGTGAGGTGCAGGGGGTTTGTGAGAGAAGAGGTAGTATGAGGTGCAGGGGGTGGGTGAGAGAAGCAGGTAGTGTGAGGTGCAGAGGGTGGGTGAGAGAAGAGGTAGTGTGAGGTGCAGGGGGAGGGTGAGAGAAACAGGTAGTGTGAGGTGCAGTGGGTGGGTGAGAGAAGTAGGTAGTGTGAGGTGCAGTGGGTGGATGAGAGATGTAGGTAGTTTGAGGTGCAGGGGGTGGGAGAGGGTAGCAGGTATTGTGAGGTATAGGGGGTGGGTGAGAGAAGAGGTAGTGTGAGGTGCAGGGGGTGGGAGAGGGTGGGATAGGGAGATAGGTACTGTGAGGTGAGGGGGTAGGAGAGAGAGGAAGGTAGTGAGAGGTGCAGGGGGTGGGAGAGAGAAACAGGTAGTGTGAGGTACAGGGGGTTGGTGATAGAAGCAGGTAGTGTGAGGTACAGGGGGTTGGTGAGTGAAGCAGGTAGTGTGAGGTACAGGGGGTGGGTGAGAGAATTAGGTAGTGTGATCTGCAGTGGGTGGGAGAGGGAGGTAGGTAGTGTGAGGTGCAGGGGGTGGGAGAGGGAGGTAGGTATTGTGAGGTGAGGGGGTGGGAGAGGGAAGTTGGTAGTGTGAGGTGAGGTGGTGGGAGAGGGAGATAGGTAGTGTGAGGTGAGGGGGTGGGAGAGGGAGGTAGGTAGTTTGAGGTGTGGTGGTGGGGGAGGGAGGTAGGTAGTGTGTGGTGAGGTGTTGGGAGGGGGAGGTAGTTAGTGTGAGGTGAGGGGTGGGAGAGGGAGGTAGGTAGTGTGAGGTGAAGGGGTGGGATATGGAAGTAGGTAGTTTGAGGTGCAGGGGGTGGGAGAGGGAGATAGGTAGTGTGAGGTGAGGGGGTGGGAGAGGGAGGTAGGTAGTGTGTGGTGAGTGGGTGAGAGAAGTAGGTAATGTGAGGTGAGGGGGTGGTAGAGGGAAGTAGGTAGTGTGAGGTGATGGCGTGGGAGAGGGAGATAGGTAGTGCGAGGTACAGGGGGTGGGTGAGGGAGGTAGGTAGTGTGAGATGTGGGGGTGGGAGAGGGAGATAGGTAGTGTGAGGTGAGGGTGTGGGAGAGGGAGGTAGGTAGTGTGAGGTGAGGGGGTGGGAGAGGGAGATAGGTAGTGTGAGGTGATGGGGTGGGAGAGGGAAGTTGGTAGTGTGAGATGAGGGGGTGGGAGAGGGAGATAGGTAGTGTGAGGTGAGGGGGTGGGAGAGGGAGGTAGGTAGTGTGAGGTGAGGGGGTGGGAGAGGGAGGTAGGTAGTGTGAGGTGAGGGGGTGGGAGAGGGAGGTAGGTAGTGTGAGGTGAGGGGGTGGGAGAGGGAGGTAGGTTATGTGAGTTGAGGGGGTGGGAGAGGGAGGTAGGAAGTGTGAGGTGAAGGGGTGGGAGAGGGAGGTAGGTAGTGTGAGGTGCTGGGGGTGGGAGAGGGAAGCAGGTAGTGTGAGGTGAGGGGGTGGGAGAGGGAAGTAGGTAATGTGAGGTGCAGGGGGTGGGAGAGGGAGATAGGTAGTGTGAGGTGAGGGGGTGGGAGAGGGAGGTAGGTAGTGTGAGGTGAGGGGTTTGGGAGAGGGAGGTAGGTAGTGTGAGGTGAGGTGGTGGGAGAGGGAGGTAGGTAGTGTGAGGTGTGGGGGTGGGAGAGGGAAGTAGGTAGTGTGAGATGTGGGGGTTGTGATGGAAGCAGAGGCTGAATCTCATTGTCAAAGTCCCTAAAACTTTTTTTTTTTCAGGGGGGTCTTCAAATAAAATTTCCATACCCCCACAAATTACTACTCCAAGCACTGGCTAACAGCACAATAAGCTGTGTGTCCTGAGGGAGAGCACTAGGTGCTGTGTCTGCTCCAAGCACATCGTATAATGAGATCATTCCTAGTATCAGTCACCTGGCCCCCACCTGCTCTCATCACATTTATCTTCACACCCTCCAGGATGAATCTGCGGCGCTGTGTTCTCTCAGTTTTGTGTTGTGCTAAATAATTATAGACCTATAATAACCCATCTGCTGCTCAGGGCAGAAAGCTCATTTGTCTGTTATTAAATACTAATTTTCCATCATGACTACTTGAAACTGGTGCTGAGTGGTTTTGGGATTTACAAAATTAGAACACACTCGAACTAAAGGGTTCTACAGGTGATGTAGATAGAGGTGATGTGTCCTCAGCAGGACACATCGGTGGCCTGCGCTGGGATGCTCTTTCTACCAGTACCGGGTAAACAGTGGCAGCGGATGATGTTTCCCTCCGGCGTGAGCTGATTGGAGCTCGCTGCCAGGCAGCCTTCATGCAGCATCAGAAGCATTGGGTGTTTGGCTCTGGCCATGAGCCAATCACAGCTCATGGACCAGCAGCCAATAGCAGGCGGCCAAGGCGAGCCAATCACGGCTCGCCACGTTATAGCCTCATCCACTCATGGCATCTTATATTGGCGGTGGAGAGAGGAGAAAAGACCTCCTGAAGACTAGAAGAAGAGAGGAGCCACGGAAGTTCTGGCAGCCATGGAAGAGGCCAGAAGACGCAGCTGTCAAGACAGAATATGAACAGCGGTGGCTGGAGGTGGAGAAGAGAATGTGGAGCTGCTGGCCAGGTTGGGCCAGTGGCAGAAGAAAGAAGCTGAGGACCAGAGAAGTGCTGCAGTGTTGGGAAGCAAAAGAGCTAACGAAACTCCCCACTGCAGCCTTTCCCAACATACCGGTAGGCGGCTTTGGGCCACCGGTATTAATTAATCCCTCCCTAGACCACCAGGTGTCAGGCACTAGGCCCATGGTGTAAAGTCAGGCATTAGGCCTGTGCCACTGATAGGTGGGCACTAGGCCTGGGCACCATAGGGGGCAATAGGCCCTATAGATTATAAATTAACCCTGTTAGGAGTGAGTGACCTACGTGTTAGGCCCAGGTCACTAAAAGTGCAAATAGATGGGCCATCCTAATGTAACCCCTGAAATGTTACTACTATATAGTATAGCTTGTTATGCAATAGTTGAGTTACTATCTCACCATGGTGTGCCTCCACCCAAGTCAATAAACTTCACTATGCAAGTGAGTAGAGGGCTTGACTTGGGAAACTCCTTCTTAGTATAAGTGATATAATAGGTCCAATTTAAACTCAAAATATACACAATGCATAAAATAATACTGACATTAGATTTCAATTTTATTCATCTGGAACAATTGAGATTCCTGTGTCCATCTGCAAAAAATTCTTTACTGAGTGAAGTCTACAATATATGCTATATCAGGGGTAACAATCACAAATAAATTAAAAGAACAACATATATATATTATACAACATATATAGTTTAAAATAATATATATGTATATACTCCCATACCTACTATAATACACTTAACACTATCACATACATTAAAATATAAATAATAATAGTCCTTCACTTCTTGACAAAAATAAAACTACTGCCTAAAACATTAACTGGTTATAAGAGTGCAGTCTAGCTATTTACTCAGGCCCGGGCTAAGAAATTTATTTTATTTGTATTCCAGTAATAAGCTTTGCCGTAGTCCTAGTGTAGAGAAAAGGTGACAGTGTGGAGGAGAGCGGTTCTGTATAATGTTACATTTATCAATGTTAATAGTTCACAATATTTAATAGGGTTCTGGTTGCCAAAGAGCTCAGCACTAAGTTTGAAGTGGAGTTCAACTCAATTTTGGCAGCTGGATAAATTGATAGAAAATTACTGTTGCAGTGTTACAGCGATCTTCCCAGCCTTTATACAGAGTAATAGTCCTTCAGCAAATTGCAGTGTTACAGCTATCTTTCCAGCCTTTATAAAGTATAATAGTCCCTCAGCAAATTGCAGTGTTACAGCTATCTTCCCAGCCTTTATACAGTGTAATAGTCCTTCAGCAAATTGCAGTGATACAGCTATCTTCCCAGCCATTATACAGTGTAATAGTCCCTCAGCAAATTGCAGTGTTACAGCTATCTTTCCAGCCTTTATAAAGTATAATAGTCCCTCAGCAAATTGCAGTGTTACAGCTATCTTCCCAGCCTTTATACAGTGTAATAGTCCTTCAGCAAATTGCAGTGATACAGCTATCTTCCCAGCCATTATACAGTGTAATAGTCCCTCAGCAAATTGCAGTGTTACAGCTATCTTTCCAGCCTTTATAAAGTATAATAGTCCCTCAGCAAATTGCAGTGTTACAGCTATCTTCCCAGCCTTTATACAGTGTAATAGTCCTTCAGCAAATTGCAGTGATACAGTTATCTTCCCAGCCTTTATACAGTGTAATAGTCCTTCAGCAAATTGCAGTGTTACAGCTATCTTTCCAGCCTTTATAAAGTATAATAGTCCCTCAGCAAATTGCAGTGTTATAGCTATCTTTCCAGCCATTAAACAGTGTATTAGTCCTTCAACATAATGCAGTGTTATAGCTATCTTCCCAGCCTTTATACAGTATTAGTCCCTCAGCAAATTGCAGTGTTACAGCTATCTTCCCAGCCTTTATACAGTATTAGTCCCTCAGCAAATTGCAGTGTCACAGCTATCTTCCCAGCCTTTATACAGTATTAGTCCCTCAGCAAATTACAGTGTTACAGTTATCTTCCCAGCCTTTATACAGTATAATAGTCCTTCAGCAAATTGCAGTGTTACAGCTATCTTCCCAACCTTTATACAGAATTAGTCCCTCAGCAAATTGCAGTGTTACAGTTATCTTCCCAGCCTTTATACAGTATAATAGTCCCTCAGCAAATTGCAGTGTTATAGCTATCTTCCCAGCCTTTATACAGTATAATAGTCTTTAAGCAAATTGCAGTGTTACAGCTATCTTCCCAGCCTTTATACAGTATAATAGTCCCTCAGCAAATTGCAGTGATACAGCAATCTTCCCAGCCTTTATACAGTATAATAGTCCCTCAGCAAATTGCAGTGTTACAGCTGTCTTCCCAAACTTTATACAGTATAATAGTCCCTCAGCAAATTGCAGTGATACAGCTATCTTCCCAGCCTTTATACAGTATAATAGTCCTTCAGCAAATTGCAGTGATACAGCAATCTTCCCAGCCTTTATACAGTGTAATAGTCCTTCAGCAAATTGCAGTATTACAGATATCTTCCCAACCTTTATACAGTGTAATAGTCTTTCAGCAAATTGCAGTGTTACAGCTATCTTCCCTGCCTTTATACAGTGTAATAGTCTTTCAGCAAATTGCAGTGATACAGCTATCTTCCCAGCCTTTATACAGTATTAGTCCCTCAGCAAATTGCAGTGTTACAGCGGTCTTCCCAGCCTTTATACAGTGTAATAGTCTTTCAGCAAATTGCAGTGTTATAGCTATCTTCCCAGCTTTTATACAGTGTAATAGTCTTTCAGCAAATTGCAGTGATACAGCTATCTTCCCAGCCTTAATACAATGTTATAGTCCTTCAGCAAATTGCAGTGTTATAGCTATCTTCCCAGCCTTTATACAATGTAATAGTCTTTCTGCAAATTGCAGTGTTACAGTAATCTTCCCAGCCTTTATACAGTGTAATAGTCTTTCAGCAAATTGCAGTGATACAGCTATCTTCCCAGCCTTTATACAGTATAATAGTCTTTCAGCAAATTGCAGTGTTACAGCTATCTTCCCAGCCTTTATACAGTATAATAGTCCTTCAGCAAATTGTAATGTTACAGCTATCTTCCCAGCCTTTATACAGTGTTATAGCCTTTCAGCAAATTGCAGTGTTACAGTTATCTTCCCAGCCTTTATACAGTATAATAGTCTTTCAGCAAATTGCAGTGATACAGCTATCTTCCCAGCCTTTATACAGTATAATAGTCTTTCATCAAATTGCAGTGATACAGCTATCTTCCCAGCCTTTATACAGTATAATAGTCTTTCAGCAACTTGCAGTGATACAGCAATCTTCCCAGCCATTATACAGTATAATAGTCCTTCAGCAAATTGCAGTGTTACAGCTATCTTCCCAAACTTTATACAGTATAATAGTCCCTCAGCAAATTGCAGTGTTACAGCTATCTTCCCAGCCTTTATACAGTATAATAGTCCCTCAGCAAATTGCAGTGTTACAGCTATCTTCCCAGCGTTTATACAGTGTAATAGTCCCTCAGCAAATTGCAATGATACAGCTATCTTCCCAGCCTTTATACAGCGTAATAGTCCCTCAGCAAATTGCAGTGTTACAGCTATCTTCCCAGCCTTTATACAGTGTAATAGTCCTTCAGCAAATTGCAGTGATACAGCTATCTTCCCAGCCATTATACAGTGTAATAGTCCCTCAGCAAATTGCAGTGTTACAGCTATCTTTCCAGCCTTTATAAAGTATAATAGTCCCTCAGCAAATTGCAGTGTTACAGCTATCTTCCCAGCCTTTATACAGTGTAATAGTCCTTCAGCAAATTGCAGTGATACAGCTATCTTCCCAGCCATTATACAGTGTAATAGTCCCTCAGCAAATTGCAGTGTTACAGCTATCTTTCCAGCCTTTATAAAGTATAATAGTCCCTCAGCAAATTGCAGTGTTACAGCTATCTTCCCAGCCTTTATACAGTGTAATAGTCCTTCAGCAAATTGCAGTGATACAGTTATCTTCCCAGCCTTTATACAGTGTAATAGTCCTTCAGCAAATTGCAGTGTTACAGCTATCTTTCCAGCCTTTATAAAGTATAATAGTCCCTCAGCAAATTGCAGTGTTATAGCTATCTTTCCAGCCATTAAACAGTGTATTAGTCCTTCAACATAATGCAGTGTTATAGCTATCTTCCCAGCCTTTATACAGTATTAGTCCCTCAGCAAATTGCAGTGTTACAGCTATCTTCCCAGCCTTTATACAGTATTAGTCCCTCAGCAAATTGCAGTGTCACAGCTATCTTCCCAGCCTTTATACAGTATTAGTCTCTCAGCAAATTACAGTGTTACAGTTATCTTCCCAGCCTTTATACAGTATAATAGTCCTTCAGCAAATTGCAGTGTTACAGCTATCTTCCCAACCTTTATACAGTATTAGTCCCTCAGCAAATTGCAGTGTTACAGTTATCTTCCCAGCCTTTATACAGTATAATAGTCCCTCAGCAAATTGCAGTGTTATAGCTATCTTCCCAGCCTTTATACAGTATAATAGTCTTTAAGCAAATTGCAGTGTTACAGCTATCTTCCCAGCCTTTATACAGTATAATAGTCCCTCAGCAAATTGCAGTGATACAGCAATCTTCCCAGCCTTTATACAGTATAATAGTCCCTCAGCAAATTGCAGTGTTACAGCTGTCTTCCCAAACTTTATACAGTATAATAGTCCCTCAGCAAATTGCAGTGATACAGCTATCTTCCCAGCCTTTATACAGTATAATAGTCCTTCAGCAAATTGCAGTGATACAGCAATCTTCCCAGCCTTTATACAGTGTAATAGTCCTTCAGCAAATTGCAGTATTACAGATATCTTCCCAACCTTTATACAGTGTAATAGTCTTTCAGCAAATTGCAGTGTTACAGCTATCTTCCCTGCCTTTATACAGTGTAATAGTCTTTCAGCAAATTGCAGTGATACAGCTATCTTCCCAGCCTTTATACAGTATTAGTCCCTCAGCAAATTGCAGTGTTACAGCGGTCTTCCCAGCCTTTATACAGTGTAATAGTCTTTCAGCAAATTGCAGTGTTATAGCTATCTTCCCAGCTTTTATACAGTGTAATAGTCTTTCAGCAAATTGCAGTGATACAGCTATCTTCCCAGCCTTAATACAATGTTATAGTCCTTCAGCAAATTGCAGTGTTATAGCTATCTTCCCAGCCTTTATACAATGTAATAGTCTTTCTGCAAATTGCAGTGTTACAGTAATCTTCCCAGCCTTTATACAGTATAATAGTCTTTCAGCAAATTGCAGTGATACAGCCATCTTCCCAGCCTTTATACAGTGTAATAGTCTTTCAGCAAATTGCAGTGATACAGCTATCTTCCCAGCCTTTATACAGTATAATAGTCTTTCAGCAAATTGCAGTGTTACAGCTATCTTCCCAGCCTTTATACAGTATAATAGTCCTTCAGCAAATTGTAATGTTACAGCTATCTTCCCAGCCTTTATACAGTGTTATAGCCTTTCAGCAAATTGCAGTGTTACAGTTATCTTCCCTGCCTTTATACAGTATAATAGTCTTTCAGCAAATTGCAGTGATACAGCTATCTTCCCAGCCTTTATACAGTATAATAGTCTTTCATCAAATTGCAGTGATACAGCTATCTTCCCAGCCTTTATACAGTTTAATAGTCTTTCAGCAACTTGCAGTGATACAGCAATCTTCCCAGCCATTATACAGTGTAATAGTCCTTCAGCAAATTGCAGTGTTACAGCTATCTTCCCAAACTTTATACAGTATAATAGTCCCTCAGCAAATTGCAGTGTTACAGCTATCTTCCCAGCCTTTATACAGTATAATAGTCCCTCAGCAAATTGCAGTGTTACAGCTATCTTCCCAGCGTTTATACAGTGTAATAGTCCCTCAGCAAATTGCAGTGATACAGCTATCTTCCCAGCCTTTATACAGCGTAATAGTCCCTCAGCAAATTGCAGTGATACAGCTATCTTCCCAGCCTTTATACAGTGTAATAGTCCCTCAGCAAATTGCAGTGTTACAGCGATCTTCCCAGCCTTTATACAGTGTAATAGTCTTTCAGCAAATTGCAGTGTTACAGCTATCTTCCCAGCCTTTATACAATGTAATAGTCCTTCAGCAAATTGCAGTGTTATCGCTATCTTCCCGGCCTTTATACAGTATAATAGTCCCTCAGCAAATTGCAGTGTTACAGCTATCTTCCCAGACTTTATACAGTATAATAGTCTTTGAGCAAATTGCAGTGTTACAGCTATCTTCCCAGCCTTTATACAGTATAATAGTCTTTCAGCAAATTGCAGTGATACAGCGGTCTTCCCAGCCTTTATACAGTATAATAGTCTTTCAGCAAATTGCAGTGTTATAGCAATCTTCCCAGCCATTATACAGTATAATAGTCCTTCTGCAAATTGCAGTGTTATAGCTATCTTCCCAGCCATTATACAGTATAATAGTCCTTCAGCAAATTGTAGTGATACAGCGATCTTCCCAGCCTTTATACAGTGTAATAGTCCTTCAGCAAATTGTAATGTTACAGCTATCTTCCCAGCCTTTATACAGTATAATAGTCCTTCAGCAAATTGCAGTGTTATAGCTATCTTCCCAGCCTTTATACAGTATAATAGTCCCTCAGCAAATTGCAGTGTTACAGCTATCTTCCCAGCCTTTATACAGTATAATAGTCTTTCAGCAAATTGCAGTGTTACAGCTATCTTCCCAGCCTTTATACAGTATAATAGTCTTTCAGCAAATTGCAGTGTTACAGCTATCTTCCCAGCCTTTATACAGTGTAATAGTCCTTCAGCAAATTGCAGTGATACAGCTATCTTTCCAGCCTTTATACAGTATAATAGTCCTTCAGCAAATTGCAGTGTTACAGCTATCTTCCCAGCCTTTATACAGTGTAATAGTCCTTCAGCAAATTGCAGTGTTACAGCTATCTTCCCAGCCTTTATACAGTGTAATAGTCCTTCAGCAAATTGCAGTGTTATAGCTATCTTCCCAGCCTTTATACAGTATAATAGTCTTTCAGCAAATTGCAGTGTTACAGCTATCTTCCCAGCCTTTATACAGTGTAATAGTCCTTCAGCAAATTGCAGTGATACAGCTATCTTCCCAGCCTTTATACAGTGCAATAGTCTTTCAGCAAATTGCAGTGTTACAGCTATCTTCCCAGCCTTTATACAGTGTAATAGTCCTTCAGCAAATTGCAGTGTTACAGCTATCTTCCCAGCCTTTATACAGTATAATAGTCTTTCAGCAAATTGCAGTGATACAGCTATCTTCCCAGCCTTTATACAGTGTAATAGTCCCTCAGCAAATTGCAGTGTTACAGCGATCTTCCCAGCCTTTATACAGTGTAATAGTCTTTCAGCAAATTGCAGTGTTACAGCTATCTTCCCAGCCTTTATACAATGTAATAGTCCTTCAGCAAATTGCAGTGTTATAGCTATCTTCCCGGCCTTTATACAGTATAATAGTCCCTCAGCAAATTGCAGTGTTACTGCTATCTTCCCAGCCTTTATACAGTATAATAGTCTTTGAGCAAATTGCAGTGTTACAGCTATCTTCCCAGCCTTTATACAGTATAATAGTCTTTCAGCAAATTGCAGTGTTACAGCTATCTTCCCTGCCTTTATACAGTGTAATAGTCTTTCAGCAAATTGCAGTGATACAGCAATCTTCCCAGCCTTAATACAGTGTAATAGTCCTTCAGCAAATTGTAGTGTTACAGCTATCTTCCCAGCCTTTATACAGTATAATAGTCCTTCAGCAAATTGCAGTGTTACAGCTATCTTCCCAGCCTTTATACAGTGTAATAGTCCTTCAGCAAATTGTAGTGTTACAGCTATCTTCCCAGCCTTTATACAGTATAATAGTCCTTCAGCAAATTGCAGTGTTACAGCTATCTTCCCAGCCTTTATACAGTGTAATAGTCTTTCAGCAAATTGCAGTGTTATAGCTATCTTCCCAGCCTTTATACAGTATAATAGTCTTTCAGCAAATTGCAGTGATACAGCAATCTTCCCAGCCTTAATACAGTGTAATAGTCTTTCAGCAAATTGCAGTGATACAGCAATCTTCCCAGCCTTAATACAGTGTAATAGTCCTTCAGCAAATTGCAGTGTTATAGCTATCTTCCCAGCCTTTATACAGTGTAATAGTCTTTCAGCAAATTGCAGTGTTATAGCTATCTTCCCAGCCTTTATACAGTGTAATAGTCCCTCAGCAAATTGCAGTGTTACAGCTATCTTCCCAGCCTTTATACAGTATAATAGTCCTTCAGCAAATTGCAGTGTTACAGCTATCTTCCCAGCCTTTATACAGTATAATAGTCATTCAGCAAATTGCAGTGTTACAGTTATCTTCCCAGCCTTTATACAGTATAATAGTCCTTCAGCAAATTGCAGTGTTACAGCTATCTTTCCAGCAATTATAAAGTATAATAGTCCTTCAGCAAATTGCAGTGTTATAGCTATCTTCCCAGCCTTTATACAGTGTAATAGTCTTTCAGCAAATTGCAGTGTTATAGCTATCTTCCCAGCCTTTATACAGTGTAATAGTCCCTCAGCAAATTGCAGTGTTACAGCTATCTTCCCAGCCTTTATACAGTATAATAGTCCTTCAGCAAATTGCAGTGTTACAGCTATCTTCCCAGCCTTTATACAGTATAATAGTCCTTCAGCAAATTGCAGTGTTATAGCTATCTTCCCAGCCTTTATACAGTATAATAGTCCTTCAGCAAATTGCAGTGTTATAGCTATCTTCCCAGCCTTTATACAGTATAATAGTCTTTCAGCAAATTGCAGTGATACAGCTATCTTCCCAGCCTTTATACAGTGTAATAGTCCTTCAGCAAATTGCAGTGTTACAGCTATCTTCCCAGCCTTTATACAGTGTAATAGTCCTTCAGCAAATTGTAGTGATATAGCTATCTTTCCAGCCTTTATAAAGTATAATAGTCCCTCAGCAAATTGCAGTGTTACAGCTATCTTCCCAGCCTTAATACAGTGTAATAGTCCTTCAGCAAATTGCAGTGTTACAGCTATCTTCCCAGCCTTAATACAGTGTAATAGTCTTTCAGCAAATTGCAGTGTTACAGCTATCTTCCCTGCCTTTATACAGTGTAATAGTCTTTCAGCAAATTGCAGTGATACAGCAATCTTCCCAGCCTTAATACAGTGTAATAGTCCTTCAGCAAATTGTAGTGTTACAGCTATCTTCCCAGCCTTTATACAGTATAATAGTCCTTCAGCAAATTGCAGTGTTACAGCTATATTCCCAGCCTTTATACAGTGTAATAGTCCTTCAGCAAATTGTAGTGTTACAGCTATCTTCCCAGCCTTTATACAGTATAATAGTCCTTCAGCAAATTGCAGTGTTACAGCTATCTTCCCAGCCTTTATACAGTGTAATAGTCCTTCAGCAAATTGCAGTGTTACAGCGATCTTCCCAGCCTTTATACAGTATAATAGTCTTTCAGCAAATTGCAATGATACAGCAATCTTCCCAGCCTTAATACAGTGTAATAGTCTTTCAGCAAATTGCAGTGATACAGCAATCTTCCCAGCCTTAATACAGTGTAATAGTCCTTCAGCAAATTGCAGTGTTATAGCTATCTTCCCAGCCTTTATACAGTGTAATAGTCTTTCAGCAAATTGCAGTGTTATAGCTATCTTCCCAGCCTTTATACAGTGTAATAGTCCCTCAGCAAATTGCAGTGTTACAGCTATCTTCCCAGCCTTTATACAGTATAATAGTCCTTCGTCAAATTGCAGTGTTACAGCTATCTTCCCAGCCTTTATACAGTATAATAGTCCTTCAGCAAATTGCAGTGTTACAGTTATCTTCCCAGCCTTTATACAGTATAATAGTCCTTCAGCAAATTGCAGTGTTATAGCTATCTTCCCAGCCTTTATACAGTGTAATAGTCTTTCAGCAAATTGCAGTGTTATAGCTATCTTCCCAGCCTTTATACAGTGTAATAGTCCCTCAGCAAATTGCAGTGTTACAGCTATCTTCCCAGCCTTTATACAGTATAATAGTCCTTCAGCAAATTGCAGTGTTACAGCTATCTTCCCAGCCTTTATACAGTATAATAGTCCTTCAGCAAATTGCAGTGTTATAGCTATCTTCCCAGCCTTTATACAGTATAATAGTCCTTCAGCAAATTGCAGTGTTATAGCTATCTTCCCAGCCTTTATACAGTATAATAGTCTTTCAGCAAATTGCAGTGATACAGCTATCTTCCCAGCCTTTATACAGTGTAATAGTCCTTCAGCAAATTGTAGTGATATAGCTATCTTTCCAGCCTTTATAAAGTATAATAGTCCCTCAGCAAATTGCAGTGTTACAGCTATCTTCCCAGCCATTATACAGTATAATAGTCCTTCAGCAAATTGTAGTGATACAGCTATCTTCCCTGCCTTTATACAGTGTAATAGTCCTTCAGCAAATTGCAGTGTTACAGCTATCTTCCCAGCCATTATACAGTATAATAGTCCTTCAGCAAATTGTAGTGATATAGCTATCTTCCCAACCTTTATACAGTATAATAGTCTTTCAGCAAATTGCAGTGTTACAGCTATCTTCCCAGCCTTTATACAGTATAATAGTCCTTCAGCAAATTGCAGTGTTACAGCTATCTTCCCAGCCTTTATACAGTATAATAGTCCTTCAGCAAATTGCAGTGTTATAGCTATCTTCCCAGCCTTTATACAGTATAATAGTCTTTCAGCAAATTGCAGTGATACAGCTATCTTCCCAGCCTTTATACAGTGTAATAGTCCTTCAGCAAATTGCAGTGTTACAGCTATCTTCCCAGCCTTTATACAGTATAATAGTCCTTCAGCAAATTGCAGTGTTATAGCTATCTTCCCAGCCTTTATACAGTATAATAGTCCTTCAGCAAATTGCAGTGTTACAGCTATCTTCCCAGCCTTTATACAGTATAATAGTCCTTCAGCAAATTGCAGTGTTATAGCTATCTTCCCAGCCTTTATACAGTATAATAGTCTTTCAGCAAATTGCAGTGATACAGCTATCTTCCCAGCCTTTATACAGTATAATAGTCTTTCAGCAAATTGCAGTGTTACAGCTATCTTCCCAGCCTTTATACAGTGTAATAGTCCTTCAGCAAATTGTAGTGATATAGCTATCTTTCCAGCCTTTATACAGTATAATAGTCCTTCAGCAAATTGCAGTGTTACAGCTATCTTCCCGGCCTTTATACAGTATAATAGTCCTTCAGCAAATTGCAGTGTTATAGCTATCTTCCCAGCCTTTATACAGTATAATAGTCCTTCAGCAAATTGCAGTGTTACAGCTATCTTTCCAGCCTTTATAAAGTATAATAGTCCCTCAGCAAATTGCAGTGATACAGCTATCTTCCCAGCCTTAATACAGTGTAATAGTCCTTCAGCAAATTGCAGTGTTACAGCTATCTTCCCGGCCTTTATACAGTATAATAGTCCTTCAGCAAATTGTAGTGATATAGCTATCTTCCCAGCCTTTATACAGTGTAATAGTCCTTCAGCAAATTGCAGTGTTACAGCTATCTTCCCAGCCATTATACAGTGTAATAGTCCCTCAGCAAATTGCAGTGTTACAGTTATCTTCCCAGCCTTTATACAGTATAATAGTCCTTCAGCAAATTGCAGTGTTACAGCTATCTTTCCAGCCTTTATAAAGTATAATAGTCCCTCAGCAAATTGCAGTGATACAGCTATCTTCCCGGCCTTTATACAGTATAATAGTCCTTCAGCAAATTGCAGTGTTATAGCTATCTTCCCAGCCTTTATACAGTATAATAGTCCTTCAGCAAATTGCAGTGTTACAGCTATCTTTCCAGCCTTTATAAAGTATAATAGTCCCTCAGCAAATTGCAGTGATACAGCTATCTTCCCAGCCTTTATACAGTATTACTTAATATATAATGTCTCTGATAGAGCTCTCCGCACTGCTGCTGCACCTGACACCTACACCTTGCAGCCCGGTGTTCAAAATCTACAACATATAAATGGTGTATACACACCTGTTATTATAATGGGAAAAAGGGGGAAATCACCGCACTGATCAAAATATAAAAAAGGCAAGAAATTCAATATTAGAAGTCAAAGTTGCAAATTGGAAGTACATCAATTATATATCAGGACATCAAAACTTAAGAGTGCAACATTATAGAGTACTTTTGTTTGGTTGCTCTACAACCAAACACTCTCTTAGTTGCAACATATCCATTATACTTTGTATTTATATATTTTTTTCTTCAGTTATTCATTTCTTATCACAGCAATAATATACCATGCATATGCTTGTGTACCTAGGATGCATTGTGTCCTAGTAGTTATTGTACCTAATAGGTTGTCTAATTTCTAAATGTATTAAGCACTACTTGTTTATCAGTGTGAAGTTACACAATATAACATGTGAATAAGGTGCCTTTTACTGGACACGACAGTTCTATATACTTTCATAGGGTATATCTATGGGCATTTGCATCTGTCTCTGACTTTAGAGATTGTGTTATTACTTTGTCTTTTACTTGTATTATGTCACCTTTTTAGTTGCTATATATACATCTTGTATATGTTTGTACACCAAGGATGCGATTTGTGTGAGAAGCTATTTGCATCAACTGGGTTGTTGTAATTTTGATGAACTAAACACCAAACCCAGATTATTCTTCTTAATTTCACCTGATCTATACTCTCCATGTGGTTTTCATACCAGCCTATTAATTTTCTCTTTATTTTGTCCTATGCCACTGGGCAAGACAAATAACAGCAGAGATTAGGGCTTATGAAGGGAACCCCAGTTGACTGTTGTTTCAAGGGATGAATGCTTGGCCAGATCTCTCACTCATTCTCCTCTACACTCAGTAAGAGAATAAGCAGCAGAGTCTGCCGGCAACTACTATCACCCCTGACTTTCACTGTATATCTATATCTCTCAGAGTTACATTCAAGTCTTAGTATAACTGTTTTCTTCCTTTACTGATCTATACTCTCCCTGAGGTTTTCATACCAGCCTATTAATCCTCTCATTACTTTGTCCAATACCACAGGGCAAGACAAATAACAGCAGAGATTAGGGTTTATGAAGGGAACCCCAGTTGTTTCCAGGGATGATTGCTATGTCAGATCTATCACTTTCTCTCCTCTACTATTAGTAAGAGAATAAGAAGCAGAGTCTGTCAGTAACCTTATATTACTCCCCACATTTTCTTTACATCTTTTTCTCTTGGGTATGGATGTTTGTACCAATATAATGCTGTAGTGTACCACAGCGCCTATATTATCCTGGTGTTCTTCTATATTTTATATGTTTCATGTTGTTACTGTGTGTTATGTTTACAAGCACTTTCGTCTGACTTAATCTGCGGTGGCTATAACCCAGATTTTTGATTACCAGTGTATTCATCATACACGCCCCTACATTTTGTGCTGTGTTTTTTTGTGTCCATTTCATATATATGTCTGTTACAATTCTTTTTATTTTTGACTTAATAAAAGTAAGGTTTTATTAACTTTTTCAGGTTACACTTAAGAATGCACCATTATAGAGTACTTTCGTTTGGTTGCTCTACAACCAAACACTTCTTTTTCTAGTATACACACCTGTGTCAGATATATGTATCAGCGCTGTGTTTATATAGTTCAAAAATAAAGATAAAGATGACTTCTATATAGCTTACAGTTAAGAAAGTGAAAGATGGTGTATAGATGGCTTCAAAATATCCCAAAAGTTGCTTCACCTGCCTAACACAGGCATGAATGCACTGTCCCAATTACATATTCCAGCTGGCCGAAAGGGACTGATTTGTCTTAGTCCTCTTTGAAAAAAGATCCAAACCGACAATTCTCCATAATAAACAAGAAGAATTCTTTAATGTAACAAAATATCAAGATAAAAAATATACTGTATCCTTTAAAACATAAATGTTCCAACAAAAAAACAGTCTCTTCCACTTCAATGATGTAATATTTATACACAGAAAACAGAGGGGTATCTTACCGGACCTGTGGGGACCCAATTACATATAGTATGATCTGCTTTACCTCTGTCGGTGAGTGCTTAGATGTAGGGAAAATCCTATGGTACCTGATATACACAGGATGGTATTTCCTCTCAAGCGGTGGATGTTAAATTTGGCTCTCACCCGAGACTAAACCGCTTCTCTGTCCACTCACCCCGGCTTGCAGCTAGATCTAATAGGCAGAGTGGTGCGCTCGCGTCTCTTCACCCGTGGCTCCGGCGCTATGTGTGTTGTGAATCACATGTAGGTCCCGTCTGTGCCGGTTCTCTGACAGAGTAATGTGCTCGCGGCTCTCATCCGCGGCTGCAGTGCTATGTGTGCTATAAGTCCACGTGGGTCCCGTCTATACCGGTCTTTCCGACAGCTGCCCCTGCCTTATTCCGGGAAAAGATGTCTATAATCTCCGTTTTAGATCAACGCCCAACGCGTTTCTGCCCTCCACGGGTCTTTTTCAAGGCATAGTTTATCCAAAAAAAGAGACCTCCTTATATATCCCCACAAATCCGCTGTGCAGATTGTCAGTTCTTATATACAGTAGACATTACAGGACTCCATTATGAGTCTCTACTCCTCCCTTTCTTAAAGACCTGAAACCTGTATATGACCTAACCTAAATAAATGGATTACACCTGTATGGACAACATTATTCTTCCACAATATTAATAACAGGATCTCTCACCAACCAATCGATTCATGGAAGACTTATTTTATACATGAACCATTTGG